>APFE030705819.1:23205-44620 GCA_000404065.3 Pinus taeda
GAAACTTTGAGTGACATGATTTAGAGAATTGGGAGACTAAATATTGATTAAACCCCAACTCTATCAACTGAGCATCCTTGGATATCTTAGAAATACCTGCAAAATTGTTGACAAAGACACTTGAAAGTGTTCATCATTATAAGGTTCAAAAGACATGAACAAGAATAAAAAAGACGAAAAAATGAAGGTCATGTAGACAATTCTGATTCACCTGCTGATATGGATGTTTCTTATGATATAACTTGTCTAGATATTTTGAACCAAATCCGTTCAAAGAAGTCACTTCTCATGATGAATTGAAAGAAGTGATGCAAAAATAGTATGATGTATTGATAAAGAATGGCACTTGGAATTTGGTCGATCCTCCATTGGGAATCAAACCAACAGACTCCAAGTGGGTTTACAAGAACAAGTATAAAGTTGATGGATCACATGATATGAACAAAGCTAGGCTGGTGCAAAAAGGTTTTGCACAGAAGGAAGGGATCAAATATGAGGATAATTCTCGTCCCCCACAATAAAATGGGCTACCATCCGCACACTTTTTTCCTTGGCAGCTCAGATGGTTGGAAAGTCCATCAAATGGATGTAAAAAATGCTTTCTTGAATGGATATCTAAAAGAGAATGTTTTTATGTCCTAGTCAGAAGGATTTGTTGTGAAGGTCCAAGAACATAAAGTATGAAAACTTGTAAAATCCTTGTATGTCCTCAAGCAAGTACCATGAGCCTCGTACAAAAAGTTACTAAGCAACTTTTGGAACTCAACTTCAAACACTATGATCTTGATGCTACAACCTTGTTTGTCAAGAAAGTTGGAAAAAGAGTTGTATATCTTGTGGTATATGTAGATGATCTTTTGATAAAGGGGAACAATGAGAGCTATATTGCATCCAAAGAAGGAATTGACAAATGGTTTTGAAATGAAATACTTGGGGTATGTTCACTACTATCTTTCTTTTGAAGTAACTCAACATCTGAAGTTTATATTCCTCTCTTGAAAGAAGTACATTGGAGATTTATTGAACAAGTTTGGCATGGATGAGTGCAATATTTTGACTTCTCCAATAAAATAGAACTTAAGTCTCATATCCATTGAAGGAAAACAATTTCAGGACACAACAAAGTATAGAAAAATTGTTGTAAGTCTCAACTATTTAACAACGAACAGACTAGACATTTCATTTGTTGTTGGAATGATTAGGTGCTTAGTATTTAGCTCAAAAATCAAAGTTCTAAGATTTGCTAAAAAGAATTGTATGACTACGTCCGTCTTGTGAAGACGATCACAACACAATTCATTTCACTAAAAAAGTAGTTCGTATGAAGGTGAAAAGGCCTATTTTTTGTTTTCATAAACAACGAAAAAATTGCAGAATGGGACAAAATGATGACATGGTAGTCCAGTCAGTAGCCTAATCAGCAAAGGGAATCTTCTTTAGTTTTCGCCTAATCGGGCTGTGACTAGTGTCACCTCCGGATTTTCTAGTTTGGTTGTGTGAAGGTGAAATTTTCTAATTGGCTCAAAGGTGGAATTTGAATTTCTTTTAATTTAATATTATTATATATTATAATCAATTATTATTTTATTAATATAGTTTTATTTTTATATTAATTATTTATAAAATATAGTATTTATATTATCAAATCTACATTTATACAAAGTTCTGAACTATAGTAATGTCAAAAAATAAATTCGTGGGAGAAATGTTTATTTCATATCGTTTGAACTATAGATATGGCGCATATACTTTTATGATAAAAACATATATGGGATGGGCAGAGGCGGGTTTTGACACTTGACCGCCCCCACCTGAATTTCATGCCATACAAATGGAGCACCAATAGAAGCTTTGAAATGTAATGCCACGAACTTATAGTTAAAGCGCACTGTGTTGCCGACACCGGGGCTGGTGAAATCCAGTCGTGTGGGCCAGTCCCCATCCCATGCAACCACAAGTGCATGACCAAGGGCCAAAGAATGGATAAGCGCTTAGTGCTAATCAAGATTAGCTTAAAGTAATTCCATTTAAGCCTTAATTGAACATGATTAAATTCTGGATTAAGTTGGTGGCGGATTTGGCAGAGCTCAAAATTCGACGGGAACTGATAGTTTTGGTGGACTTAACTGGAGTCTCTCCAAATTTAGCAAGGTTTCTTAGTGAAAAATTAAATGAAGCATTTCTTGATCAATTTTTCAGCAATTTTGGAAAATGAATAGTCAATTTTCGATGGTTTCAACCTTATAAAGGCATTGGTAGAGGATTCAAAGGCAATATAAGACTTGTACAAGTGATTTTTCCACAGGGAATTTTAGGGAAGTCAAGAACCGCTAGGGAAGGGGGTCATAGCCAGAGCGATAAGAGTCAATTTTCAGAGACGCAATAGTCATTTTTGGCTAATTTGGATATTTTGAACACATCAATGTAGGTATCAAGAGCCATAGAGCTTTGTAAACAACATTTTTTCCACATTGAGCTAATACAGAGGCCCAAGCCATGGAAGTTGGACCAAGCAGATATAGCGTAGGAGGGGTGAACTCCTTCATCTTAAAATTGTGTTAATGTGTCTCTTTGATGGTTTGTTGCACTTTACATGTTCATTGTTCACTATTAATTTTTGAATCTATTTTTCTCATGAATGCCTTGTTAAACTTAAGGAAATTTATCTGTTTGTAAGCACCAACAACTAAGGAAACATCAGCACAATAAGAAAGAAGCAAGCACATGTTTATAAATTTGTAATTGTTATTATCAGAGAAAAACTAATCATTGAAAAATGGATCAAGTTGGTATGAGAGCATAAGGTTGGGTTTATTGATTGCTTGAGTTTGTGCAATTAGGCTTTTAATGGTTGCAAAATTCTGATGCTTACAAGGTTAAAGTTGCATAAAGCAGAAGGGAAGCTATTGGTTGCAAGTCCTACGGTAGTTCCCATAAGAAGGAGAGCCACAAGGCCACAATCTGCACCACCCAAAGTTCGAATTCTAGCTCCACTTGAAACTCCTCAAGTGATGTCTTCAACAGAGATGGAAGAGGTACAAGTAGTACAAATTTCTGAGCCTGAATTCATAGCCATTATGTTTGGAAAAAGAGAGCCTGGAGGTCCCTCTTTAGAAGAGGAAAAATTCAAGAAAGCTTTCTATACTTTGAAGGAGATGGTTAAAGTCCTCTATGAAGAGAGAAACACTAGAATGGTTGGAGAGAGTTCTAAACCTCCACATGGGAAAGAAATCTCAGAGGAAAAAAGAGATGAGAAGAAGGATTCCAAAGGGATTGGTGGAAAGCCACCTCCATCTCCACCATCTTCATCATCTAACTCATCATATTCCCATCATATCACACAACATCATCTTCCACTACCACCATTGAAATTTCCCATACTCATTCACAAACCCAAAAATGAATGAATGTGTTACTGAAATTGGACATAAAAGTCGAACTTCCCATGTACAATAGAGAGGTAAATGTAGAAAAGTTGGAAAATTGGATTCAACAGTTGGAGGTCTACTGCAGAATTCAGAACCTTCAAGAAGACAACATAAAGATCTAGTTGGCTTCACTTAGGCTACAAGGTGTTGCACCAGTTTGGTGGGAAGCAAAGACTTAAGAAGAAATGAGAATCCATGGTAAGATATCCATCACTCGGGGTTGAATTTGTTTCTGCAATTAAAATACAATTTTATCCTTTAGCCTATATGAAAAAATCCATTATGAGTTGGGATAATTTTAGGCAGCTTAAAGGCCAAACAGTTGAAGATTATACACAGGATTTTAGAAAAAGGGCTTTGTTATTAGGAGTGAATTTTAATTCTCAAGATAAACTGTCGAAATATATTGGGGTTTTAAATCCCTATCTTAAAAACACTTATCTTATGTTCAATCAAAATAATTTAGATGAGGTATGTGTGCAAGCCACACATATTGAATCTAGAGTAAAGAACATTTAGGAAGAGAGTAGTAGTAAAAGCCACCTAAGGGTAAAGAGAAAGATAAAGGAGGAAAATGGAAAAGGAAGAAAAATTCAAGTGTGAAGAAAGAAGAGGAGAAAATAACGTACAAACATTGTTCCAAAGACGAGCATGATGAAGCCCACTGCTGGAAATTGCATCCAAAAATGAGACCAAATAAGTTCACCATTAAACGGAAACAAAAAACCACTGCTATCACTCAAGAATATTTAGGTTCTGAATTAGGCGATGAAAACAAAATCACTGTCATGGGAATCAAAGGAAATAAAGATAATTCCAGGAATAGTTCGCAAAAATGTAACACTACTACTACAACAGATGAAAACAGAGGGATTGAGTTATTTTATGTTAGGATCATATCTAAACACACCAAGATTGACACACTCTTTCATAGTCAGTCACAAGCGAGTCTAATGTCTAAATACTTAGTCAACAAATTGAATCTTGAAACTAAACTTCACCATAAACCATACGCTTTGGGATGGATAACAAGAGACACCAATTTATAGGTTACAAGAAAATATTTGTTTAACTTTTCAATCACTGCAATTTTTTTTTACGAAGTAGAGCTAGATGTGGTACCGCTTGATATTTCAAGTGTGGTGTTGGGTAGTTCATATTTGTATGACCAACAAGCAGTCTTTTACCGCCATGAAAACAAGTATCACTTATTCAAGGATGGTGTGGAGTATATAGTGAGAGCCCATCACAAAATGATGATCATTTATTTGGTTAATGCAAGGGAGGAAAAAGGACTAGTGAATTCAAGTAAAATGTTAGTACTTCTCATGTTCAAGCCAAATGATGATAATGTTTATGAAAATTTTGTTGCATGTAATGCAAGTTTCAATTATGATTTGGTTGTTTCCGTTTATCAGAGTGATGAAGTATTTCGGGTTGTGAAATATTTGTCCTTCAAGGAGAAATAAAATTCACATGAACTATCTTTGCAGCAAGAGATTTTTCTTTGTCACGTTAGCATGCAAGAGTTGAAAAAATCGAAAAGTGTAGAGAGACCAATGCAATGCAAAATTGTGTTGAACAATGGGATCATTCAATCACCCCTTATGGCATGTTGTGCAGATGGTTTTGGTGCCAAAGAGGAATGGAAAGTATTTAAAGGAAGAGGAAAAAAGGAGTAGTTTTCACCAAAGAAAAATTGCAAAAAGAGGTTAGTGCAAGAATATACATAACAGTAGACAATATTGGTTTGTATGGATTCTAATGTTATATGTTATTTGTAGCACTTCTATTACATACATGTATTTGAATTATGGCAAAAAAGAGTCATTCCTTCAAGAAGTTGTCCACTATGGTGACATAAACATGTTGAGAAAGTTCTCTTATGCACATGTCATCTATGAAGGAAAATTGTTTGATGTTTTCAAGTTATCAAAGTACAAGTGGGGTTTCACTTCTTTGATGCATTTGGGCATGATATTGGAAGAGGTAAGTTGAAGGCAAGCCTCTCCAATTTGGATGCCATTGTTGATTGGTCAACCCCTAAGATCGTCATTTTGATAAGAGGTTTGCTGGAAGAAGCCCAATGTTAAAAGATATTTGTTGTTCACATTCCTTCTTTCAAAGCTCCTTGACATGCAATGTCATGTGTGTATAAAGTCTTCCAGTGGGGAGGCGAACAGTAAGAGGAATGTGTTTCTTCAAACAAAAGATCAGTTCAATTATTTTTTATGCTCTTTCAAACTTGAAAGGTTCATTTATGTTTCAGGTTTGTGTAAACAACTTCACTGTCTTGTTTCATTCAGAAGATTTCCATGGTGTAAAGATTAATTTGCGGTGATCCATACACTTTCATTGGATGAATAAATGTCAAAAATTTTACTTGGTTTGAAGATACAAAAGAGGTACAAGTAACAAGTTCATTGTTGTCCCTTTTAGGCTTATTGGTTATGTAACTGTTGTATTCAAGCATCATTATGTTTTGCATGAAAGTTATGTTCATAAAATTTCACACTTTCAAGACGTACAATCGAGCTTCAGTCATGTACTAAACCAAGTAGTGAATTTTTTCATCCATTTGCATTATATTTTGTTAAGTCGTCTTAGTAAGAAGGATGTTTCTTTTGATGGTGACATGGAAAAAACCATGATTTTCTATGAACAACTGAAAATGGTGCAACAAATAGTTCAAGATCAGCTTAAAGAGGGGAAAGACAAGTACATGTATAGAATGGGGTCCTTAAGGCAAGTGAATGTTGATTTCCTTAGAGAGGAGCTCAAGGAAAAAAATTCATCAAAATCAAATTGGGTCAAGCTTGGAAACGTGAGGGGGCTATAACCTCATCTACTTGTCAGATAATAGTATATTTTGGTGTCCAAAAGGCTTCTAGTGGGGAGCAATGATGAGGTGTTTGGTATTTAGATCAAAAATTAAATTTCCCGTATTGGTTGTAAAATTGTACGAGTGTATCCGTCTCATCAATACAATCATAGCACAAACTGGTTCACTGAAAATGGAGTCGAGATGAAGGCAAAAATGCCTACTGTTTGTTTTCCTAAACAACTAAAAAAATTGCAGAATGGGACAAAATGATGACATGGCAGTCCAGTGGGCAAGGGGAAACTTTTTAATCTTTCACCTAATGGGGTTGTGACAAGTGTCACCTATAGATTCACTAGTTATACAAAGTTCTGAACTATATTAATGTTAGCAAATAAATTCATGGGCGCAATGTTTTTTTCATATGGTTTGAACTATAGATATGGCGCATATAATTTAATGGGAAAACATATGTGGGATGGGCAGAGGCAGATTTGAACCCGTGACCTCCCCCACCCGAATTCTACGCCATACAAACAGACCACCAGTGGAACCTTTGAAATGTAATGCCGCAAACTTATAGTTAAAGCTCACAACGTTGCTGACGGTGCGGGTGGTGGGAGCCAACCCTACAGGCTAGCCCCCACCCCATGCGACCATAAACATGCGACTAAGGGCCTGTGAATGGATAAGTGCTTAGCGTTAATCATGCTTAGCTTAAACTAATTCCATTTAAGCCTTAATGAAACCCTCTTAAATTCTGGATTAAGTTGGTGGCGGATTTGGTGGAGCACCAAATTCCACAGGAACTACCAGTTTTGGTGAACGTAATCAAAGTCTCTCCAAATTTAGTGGCCAATATAAACGCCCAGACGTTGTACCAGGTAGATGTAGCCTAGGAGGGGTGAACTCCTTCATCAAAAAACTATGTTAATGTGTCTCTTTGATGGTTTGCTGCACTGTACATGTTCATTGTTCATTATTAATTTAAGAATCTATTTTTCTCCTGAATGTCTTGTTTAACTTAAGGAAATTTACCTGTTTGTAAGCACCAACAACTAACAAAACTCAACACAATAAGAAAGAATAAAGCACATGTTTATAAACATGTAAGTTTTATTAGCACAACAAAACTAATCATACAAAAAAAGATCATGGAATCCTCTCTAAGTTTATGAAAAAACCTTATAAGGGACATACGTCTGCCGCAAAAAAAGTTCTAAAATACTTCAAGGGAACTCAAGAATTTGGACTTTAAGTACACATAAGTGGCTGGCTTAAGTTTGATTAGATACATTGATTCAAAATTCTATTGAGGTAAATAAAATAAAGTATCTATTTTATGTTATTCTATGCTTTTAGGATCAAGAGTTATCTCGTGGAGATGATGTACCGACAGATTCCATAATAGAGGCAGAATATGTGGCAAGAACTGAACGAACAAAGGAAATTGTGTGGCTCAGGAAAATTCTAGTGTATTTGTAGGTGAAACAAGTGCATACAATGCCACTCATGATTGACAACAATTCTGTGATAAATTTGGCCAAGAAACCAAATTTCCATAATTGAATAAAGCACATCAATACAAAATACCATCTCATTCAACATCAAGTTCAGGCCAATATAATCCAAGTATGCCATTATTCCACAAGTGAGAAGATTGTAGACATCTTCACCAAAGCACTTGGAAGAGAAAAGTTTGAAAGGTTCAAAAGGATTATTGGACTCACCAACATCCCTTTGGAATGGGGGGGGATGTTGACACCTAATCATTTGGATTGGGTGAATATATATAAAATTGTGTAAGTAGAAAAATAAGGAGAATAATAATATGAAGAGACACTAGGGATAAAGCCCAAGAGTCTCTCTCTCCATGTATAAATCTATGATCAACCTCAATGGAAAAACACAATTCATCTGAGGAATTACCTGGTAGCCTGACAATTTACATTAACAATTTGAGCATTGAAGCTTCAATCATTGTGTTTTTCTCACATTGACTCTTGTTGTGTTGGCTTTAAATCTCGAGAAGGACAATTATAACGAGTTATGGCTTAGTGAGTGTCTGGAATAAGTGAGGTGAATATCCTTAGTAAAAACAAATCACTCTTTTTGTGTTTTCGAATATAGTACAAACACCCTCGTGATGAGTTTCTAACTATTAAATTTGATCCTTCATTTGCAAAACCTAGCGAAGAGAGGTAAGATAAGTTGTTTGTAGTGTTAAAAAGAAATTCAAGGTTGTGGAAAATCAATTATCAAGAGAGTTGAGTAATTTAATCTTTCTGGAAACCACAATACAACTTTTTAATGGGTGCTACAAAATCATTTTGCAACATCTATTGAATTTTATGAGGCACTATCAAATCATTTCATAGAGACTACACATAAAACTTTCGATTTTGTTTTTAATGTATGTTTAGCCTACCCGTTGCGCCATTTGTTATGTTGAAGCATATGTAATTGGATGAACTTAGAAAAAGAGTGGAAGATGAGAGAAAATATCGCATGGAATTTATCAAAGTAAATCCATATTCTTGAGTTCAGTTCATATGTTCAGGAAATACTATTGAATTTGACACTATTAGGGAGATGTTATTGGACTGGTTATGCTTTATTAGTAGTGAGGGTCACTAGAACATCTTATTAATACATAGGATTCTAGCAATCAATTTTGTTGCTCATTACTATTAGTTTAACATTGGCCAATGCATGTTATAAAAGTAAAAATGTAAACTTACTAGAGGTTACTACTTACTAGATTAAACAAGTCCTGGCCCTTAAAAATACTAAAAACATAATAAATATAAATATAAATAAGCCATAAAAACATAATAAATACAAATATCAAATAAAATAGATCTAAAATAATCTTTAATCTAACTTCACATATTTAATTGTTACCTTTAATCATATTAATTCATTAATATGACCCCTACCCTTATCCCAAAAAAACACCAGAATTAAAACTTTTCACCAATATATCTGCAACCTGCAAATATCTTTAAAATATTTTATATTAATTACTCATCTGAATTATAATCAGCATTACAGATTTTAATAAATATTTTAAATAAAAAGCTTAGTAAAATTTTGATCGATGATGGTATCAATGAATTCAAATTACAAGCGTTCATGCATTATATTCAGAAGTCTTAGACAACGAAGAATAAATGACTATATGTAGTATGCGTCTCATCTGATATTAATATAAAATCAGGGTTTTTTTGGTACTGAAAAAAAACAAAGAATAAATGACAAAAACCAGTTTCATGTTTCAATAAAACGACAGCGATAGCAATAGCAATGTTGTTTCTTACAATTGACATATAGTAAAAGTAAATCATAACTTCAAAATGTAACCATGTCATTCCAAAATCAACTAAATATGAAAAAAGAATATTAATTATGTCGACAACACTGAATCTTCACAGAATAAAACATACATAATTCTTAAAGAAATTAATATCAATCTTGTTCCCACATGAGACCATTCAGGTCTCCCAACCATCATCGAATGCCCAATAAAATTATTACGCCGTACGGCGTTTCCTATGAGAAAAACTTTCCTCTCAGGTTACTTGTCAACACTATGGACCATTAGATTATAGGTTAGACGATTGAATTATCTTGAATCGTTCGATTAGGCTAATGTAGTTGGAACACCCTAACCGCCTTATAGCCACAAATTCGATCCCCTGAACAGTTTCGGCTTCGAGTTGTCAATTGCAGGCTAGGGAAACGCTGTCAATTGCAGGCTAGGGAAACGCTATGGAGCTCTCTATCTCAGTACTCTTTTAATTATCACTAAAAATGCTTGCTTCGTTACAGCCTTGGATCGAACTACAATTGTAAACGCTGCGTAGACAGGCTCTTCTGTGAAATGCTGCGTAGAAGCGCTTCTGTGAAAGGAAAATTTACCATATCTTTGTCCTGCAATGTTTTCAGTACAGGCTGATGGGCCTTGTAAAATATAGGACTTTCAGCGATCACAATATTCAAGCTTGCACACAAGAGTCGACCAATTGCCTGGATCTCCACTTCTCCAGTTCCGCTTCTTCCATCCACAATCCCTGCAAACATGATCATTCCATTCACAGAATCTTCACAATGAGCCACAACGCCCCAAATTGGGGACTCAAAGTTCCCTCCATCGTCGGAGAGACAAAGAAGGCTTCCAAACAGTGGACGCTTATAATTCTTCAGCGTCTCTACATGTATAACCAGAGTTATGCCAGAATAGCTTCCACCGAAATGGATTCCCAGAACATAACCATTTTTCCAATTCTTCCAGTGCCTTGGCGCATCCTGTAATGATTTCTTCCTTAGAGTAGAGATACTCTTCTTCAAACCCCAGGAGCAATCCTCCTGGAGAAATAAAAAATAAGTTTCCATGTACACATCAATAAAGCCATAGCTTTCCTTCTTCTTAACACAAGGGAACCCTTTCAAACAATTTCCCAAAGCCTCGTCATCTGTTTGTAAACCTGTAATTTTAGGTAACAACGACATTTTATTCCATGAAAGATTAACGTTCGTTTAGGAAATTGCATTTCCCGTCTAAGCGGTGAGCAAACCCAGAAGGAACTGACAATGTCAATCACAATAACTGCAAACATGATCATTGCATTCACAGAATCTTCACAATGGGCCACAATGCCCCAAATTGGGGACTCAAAGTTCCCTCCATCATCGTAGAGACAAAGAAGGCTTCCAGATAGTGGACACTTATAATCCTTCAGCTTCTCTACAGTTATGCCAGAATAGCTTCCACCGAAATGGATTCCCATAACATAACCATTTTTCCAAATCTTCAAGTGCCTTGGCGCATCCTGTAATGACTTCTTCCGTAGAGCAGAGATACCCTTCTTCAAACCCCAGATGCAATCCTCCTGGAGCAATAAAAAATAAGTTTCCATGTACACATCAATAGAGCCATAGCTTCCCTTCTTCTTAACACAAGGGAACCCCTTCAAACAATTGCCCAAAGCCTCATCTTCTGTTTGGAAACCTGTAATTTCAGGTAACAACGACATTTTATTCCATGGAAGATTAACGTTCGTTAAGGAAATTGCATTTCCCGCCTATGCGGTGAGCAAACCCAGAATGAACTAGCAGTGGCAATCAATGTTTTCTCCACTCTTTTTTTGAAACACCATGTCATTCAACAACGGCAAAACATCATGAACTGTTTCAGGACAGTATTCTGCAAGGCGTATTATGAACTTCTTGAGCAGCTTTTCTGCTGAAGCTGAGTTGAATATATCTACAATATACTCTTTCAGAGACCAATGCATGAGAGAAGTACCACTAAAAATCCTACAGAAGTTCTTCAACCTTGCAGTATATAATTCTGTCTCGTTGCCATGGGAGATAATGTTAACTAATTCTAATACAGAGCATACAAGATTAAAACCCGGCTTCTGTAAATTTAATACCTGCAGAAATCCAGCTGGGCATTTTCTAATATCTCACAGAAAATTGCTTCTGGTGCCTGGAATGTCTTCTTGGTGGGTTATTATTATCCATTATGATAATTCAGTTAGCCTAAGAGCTAGAAATACTGAAATTTTCTCCAGTCTATTGACTAAAACCTTTCTCTTGCATGTTGATTACATACTGGGTGACAATCCAAGGGCCACAAGTTACATGGAGGGATATGGACCAAAGTATCCTCGGTAGTTCCACCACAGGGCTTCCTCCATTGTATCACAAAGAGGATTCAACCTTTCTTAGTTGCAAAGGAGGATATTCGATATGGTTTGATTGCTAGTGGAATGACCCTAATGTTTTATTTGGTGTTGTTGTTGCAGGACCTGATAACAATGATAATTTCGTAGATGCAAGAGACAACTATCAGCAGACAAAACCTACAACCTACAATAGTACGCCTATGGTGGGACTTTTTGCCAGACTTAGGGGGGAATTGCTGGAAATGACCAGAGTCTTCCAAGTAGCCTTCTCTTATAGGATGCAATTAATTTGGTTTTAGTTTATTTTAGTGATGATGTTGTTGGTGGTGTTCTAATGGTTGTTTCTTGAAATTGTTGTTCCTAAGCCTGGATCAGGTTCAGGTTCCCCTGCTCCAACTCATGATCTACCTCAAAATCCAAAACCTAAGCCAAAGCCCTCTCTAACAAGTAGGAGCTATACACAGATTGCTTTCCAACGATTCTGTTTATAGAGAGAGGGTTTCATTTATTGTAGAAGTCCATAGTGAGAAGCACCATTCCTACCAATTGTGCTCTCCTTTTGTTGCAGAGCATATAATAGAGAGGACGCACACTCTGCATTGGAAATTGTTGCGACATCCACCCGCTTTAAGATTTAAAAAACTAGTTCAACATTCAAAGCCATGATCCCTGAAATTCTTGAGAATTCAATCAAAAGGCCAACATAAGTTGAACTGTCACTTGTGATGCTTTCCACATGACATATCCACACTCTTATGGACTTGGAGTTTCAATGCGCATTCGGAAAGCTCTGGCAGATGTAGGAATTGGAGATCAGTGTTTTTTATTTTTAATAAAGCATTATCAATGTTGTAGAATTACTACAGTTTTATATTTTATTGAAACTTGTAAATGCTTAATTACCAATTATCATATCCTCAATAACAATGCAGGTCAACTATATCAATGCACATGCAACCTCAACCCAAGTAGGAGATCTGGCATAGATTAATGCTATCGAGAAGGTTTTTAAGGATATTTCTAGTATTAAAATGAATGGAATTTTACCAGAGATAAATGGATAGTTTGGGCTGCATGATAAATTTAGCAGACAATTGAAATTTATATGTGGTTTGTTATCAGTTCCTCATGCAAGGTAGGGGTGGGCAAAACCTAGCAGTTCTGCAACAATACCAACAAAAACATGGGTATTACATGTGTGCATGTGTTCAAAAGAATGGAGACAACGTACAAAGAACACCAGATTTGTTTTTCTTGACATTGATCTGTCTTCATGAATACATTATACACCTATGCTCTATCTTGATAACAAGTCACAAAGTGGACTAAATAAGTGTTTCTCTGTATTCAAGTGGACTGTTGTACTCACAGAAATGGAACAATATGCATGTTGTGACAAGTGCCTTATTCCTGCTCATATTCTACTCTGATTATTTGTCTTCAGCTGGCAAGCAATTGCAATGTCCTGGTAAGAATAACCTTGAGAAGGGAAGAATAGTGTGGAAGCTGACTCAAAATATGTGAAAAGAGAATTCCACAATTTGAAGATAAGGGTGATAGAACAAAAAGTAGAATTAAAATAATTAAGAGAAAAATAGTCTCAGATCAGGAAGCCGTTGGAGATTAAAAAAAAGGAGAGCAGCATGGAAGACAAAAATGGACTATTATTGAATGATGAATCTCCTTATAGAAATTCTAATCCGTCTTTTAAAATATTGAAACATGAAATAATATAGTGAAGCAAGGCACTACATAAGGAACCAGGCTACCTTTTAGATACCTTGCTGCCCAAAAAGGCACCACCTGCCATCCTTTTTGTCATTTTGATCTATAGGATGATATCTAATAATAGTTTATGCAGGTGTCCTGGATTAGTTGTATAATATTACTAGTGGAGAAAAGGAAGATGGCCAAAATCCCATTGCATATGGAGTGTGAAGTGGCACAACATATGCTTTTTGGCGATGGACTCAGAAGTTTCCTAATCGATAGCAGAATGTCGGCTATTATCAGTCAATGCATCAGTACATGGTGTTGTGATCATATAAGTGTATTTTTATAGAATTCAATGACCCACCGAAGTTTTCTTGCACAATTGAAATGGTCAAATTTGTGGAACAAGTAGAGGAACAAACCATGCCATAGTAGAGAATTGCAATAGTTAATGCATTTTATATTTCCAATCTACCAATAGTTATGTAAATATTGCAACACAATCTACCAACTTCAGGTAAACTGGTTAGAATTTTGTTTATCAGTCTTAGATGGCAGTCGTCAAGAATCGAGAATATAGAAAAATTGTATATACATATAAAGATTGTATATACAAATCAAAAAGAAAATTGTAAGTCGTCTCTAAACTATCTCGGAGTGCACAAGTAAATCCATCAGAATCGAGAATTGGCATATAAATGTAACAATCAAGTGTAATCGTCTCTAAACTATCTCGGAGTGCACAAGTAAATCCATCAGAATGGTTGGCATTTGCTAAGTCACACGTGTAGACCATTGATCACCTAAATTTGATCCGAGAACCAATGTCTTCTTGGTGGGTTATGATTATTCACGATGATAGTCTAAGAGCTAGAAATACTGAAATTTTCTCCAATCTATTGGCTAAAACCTTTATCTTGTCCGTTGATTACATATTGGGTGACAATCCAAGGGCCACAAGTTACATGGTGAAATATGGACCAAAGTATCCTCGTCCGGTCCACCAGAGGGTTTCCTCCATTGTATCAAACAAAGAGGATTCAACCTTTCTTAGTTGCAAAGGAGGATATTCTATATTGTTCGATTGCTAGTGAAATGACCCTTACCATATCTTTCTCCTACAATGCTTTCAATACAGGTCGATAGGCCTTGTAAAATGTAGGCCTTTCAGCGATCACAATATCCGAGCTCGCACACAAGAGTCGGCCAATTGCCTGGATCTCCACTTCTCCAGTTACGCTTCTTCCATCCACAATCCCTACAAACATGATCATTCCATTCACAGAATATTCACAGTGAGCCACAATGCCCCAAATAGGGGACTTAAAGTTCCCTCCATCATCGGAGAGACAAAGAAGGCTTCTGGACAATGGACGCTTATAATTCTTCAGCTTCTTTACATGTATAGCCACAGTTATGCCAGAATAGCTTCCACCGAAATGGATTCCCAGAACATAACCATTTTTCCAAATCTTCAAGTGCCTTGGCTCATCCTGTAACGAATGCTTCCTTACAGCAGAGATACCCTTCTTCAAACCCCATAAGCAATCCTCCTGGAGAAATCGGAAATAAGTGTCCATGTACACATCAATATAGCCATATCTTCCCTTATTCTAGCACAAGGAAACCCCTTCAAACGATTTCCCAAAGCCTCGTCATTTGTTTGTAAACTTGTAATTTCAGCTAACAACGACATTTTATTCCCTGGAAGATTAGCGTTTGTTAAGGAAATTGCATTTCCCGCCTGAGTGGTGAGCAAACCCACAAGGAAGTAACAGTGGCAATCAATGTTTTCTCCACTCTTTATTTGAACCACCATGTCGTTCAACAACGGAAAAACATCAGAAAATGTTTCAGGACAGTATTCTGCCAAGCATATCATCAACTTCTTGAGCAGATTTTCTGCTCAAGCTGAGCTAAATATATCTACAATATACTCTTTCAGAGACCAGTGCAAGAGAGTAGTACCACTAAAAAGTCTATAGAACTGCTTCAACCTTGCAGTATATAATTCTGCCTCGTTGCCATGAGAGATGATGTTAACTAACTCTCATACAGAGTATACAAGATTAAAACCTGGCTTCTGCAAATTTAATACCTGCAGAAATCAAGCTGGGCATTTTGTGATATCTTGCAGAACATTGCTTCTGGTGCCTGCTTGGCATTGGCTCAAAAGTGTCTCCAAGTAAAAAGATAAATCTTCTGAACTTCTTGGCGTGCATTGCACTAAGAGGGCATAAATTGCCCTTCGCTTGTCTGCCAATTCATTGGAAACAAATTCAAAGATATCCCCTACTTCCAGCTGAAGCATGCCTGTCTCTCTGAATGATGAAGTTTCTTATTGAAATTCTAATCCGTCTTTTAACATGTTGAAACATGAAATAGTATAGTGAAGCAAAACAGTACATAAGGAACTAGGCTACGCTTTTAGACACCCTGCTGCCCAGAAAGGCAACACCTGCCATCCTTTTTGTCATTTTGATCCATAGGATGATATCTAATAATAGTTTATGCGGTTGTCTTGGATTAGCTGTATAATATTACCACTGGAAAAAAGAAAGATTGTCAAAATTCCATGGCATATGGAGAGTGAAGTGGCACAACACATGCTCTTTGGTAATGCACTCAGAAGTTTCCTAATCGATAACAGAGTGCGGACTCTTAGCAGTCAACGCATCAGCACATGATGCTGCGATTATACAGGCATATTGGCATAGAATTCAATGACCCACTGAAGATTTCATGCAAACCGAAATGGTCAAATTTGTGGAACAAGTGGAGGAAAAAATCATGCCATAATAGAGGATTGCAATAGTTAATAGTTTATACATTCTATATTTCCAATGTAAATGGGAATGTTAGGTAAATATTGCAAGGTCATAGTGAGAAGCATAGTTCCTCCCCATTATGATCTTCCCAACTATGATCTTCTTTTGTTGCAAAGCAGAAAATAGAGAGGGGACACACTTTACATTGGCAATTGTTGTGCCATCCACTCGCTTTAAGATTTAAAAAATTAGGTCAACATTCAAAGCCATGATCCCTGAAATTCTTGAGAATTCAATCGAAAGCCCAACGTACGCTGAACTGTCACTTGTGATGTTTTCCATATGACCGATCCACACTCTGATGGACTTGGAGTTTCAATGTGCATTCGGAAAGCTTTGGAAGACGTAGGAATTTTACCAGACGAGGTCAGTGCTTTTGGTTTTTTAATAAAGGATTATCAGTGTTGTAAAATTACTACAGTTTTAATATTTTATTGAAACTTGTAAATGCTTAATAACCAATTATCGTATGCTTAATAACAGTGTAAGTCAACTATATCAACGCATATGCAACCTCAACCCACGTACGAGATCTGGCGGAGATTAATGCTATCAAGAAGGTTTTTAAGGATACTTTTGGTATTAAAATGATGGAATTTTACGAGAGGTAAATGGATAGTTTGGGATGCATTATAAATTTAGCGGGCAATTGACATTTATATGTGGTTTGTGATCAGTTCCACATGCAAGGTAGGGGTGGGCAAAACTTAGCAGTTTTGCAACAATATCAACAAAAAGACGGGTATTATGTGTATGCATGTGTTAAAAAGAATGGAGACAACAGACAAAGAACACCAGCTTTGTTTGTCTAGACATTGATTTGTTTTCATGAATACATTATACAACTATGCTTTATCTTGATAACAAATCACAAAGTGGGCTAAAGGAGTGTAGGAGTGTTTCTTTGTATTCAGGGGGACTGTTGTACTCGCAGAAATGGAACAATATGCATGTTGTGACAAGTGACTTGTTCCTACTCATAGTCTATATTGATTATTTGTCTTTTGCTGGCAAGATGGATAGTTTGGGTTGCATGATATATTTAGCAGAAAATGACATTTATATTTGGTTTTTCATCAATTCCTCATGCAAGGTAGGGGTGGTAAAAACCTAGCAGTCATGCAACAATACCAACAAAAAGCTGGGTATTGCATGTGCACATGTGTTTAGAAGAACAAAGAGAATTTACAAAGAACACCAGTTCTATTTGTCTTGACATTGATCTGTCTTCATGAATACATTATACACCTATGTTTTATCTTGATAACAAGTCACAAAGTGGACTAAAGGAGTGTTTCTTTGTATTCATATAGCATAGTTCAAAGCCTTGAATTCACTCTCATTAATAAACTCCAAATCTTTGATTTGTGACTCTGAGGAATGTGGCCTTCATCAAGGCTTAAAACACCTGGAATCTTTATAAGGTACCTTCCTATCTGCTTTGTCTCTTCAGACATTTTGACATTTTTTTCACGGATGAAAGTGTAAAACAAAGAGTAGCTTGGTATCAACACACTTTCCTTCTTATGCCACTCATGTAGCATTTTTATGTTGTAAATATTACATACATGTCTCGGTGCTTTACATGACACAAACATTACAAATCCTCTAAAAGGGGACTCCCTTATTGTGAAGTCTCTTAATTGTCAAATCCCTTAATGGGCTCAGAATATAAACATGAATGATAACATTCCACTTTCTCTTTGCCATCTATAGAGTATGATTTTGGGGTTAATGATTAATGGTTTGCAACTAAAAACAAATTCAGATAACTTTGTACGCAAATTTCTTCTTCTATGCTATTGTTTCCTATGCTACCGCTTTACGGCGTTTTCTTTGCAACATGTGGTGCAAATGCTAGTCTACATATTTGGTATCGGCAGAGTGGACAGATATTACCATACCAAAACCATTGAGAAAGGCACCTGCGATGGTAGATGTGGCGGCACTCCAGTTGAAATACCTCTTCACCCATTTCAAAATCAAAAAGGCAAATTGGGCAGGACGAAGTGATATTATTGTAATTATTTATGTGGGGCTCCGAAATCCTTATGGTGCGTATTAATTGTTCCCGGACCAGATTTTCTGTTGTTGTAAAGACAAAAGGAAGCGTTAAGTCAACCAGAGAAGAAGGATGTTCCCTATAACTTCCAAAGGCAAGCGTTGAAATTAACTCTATTTGGAAATCCTCTATATCGTCCACATTGGGCTGGAATAACCCTATCTGGTTAAAATCACCAATCTCTATCGCATTCACTGCTTCCTCTCTAACAGTCTGATCCTGTGGGCCAACAGGAAATACTCTTACCAGTGCAATATCTTCTGTCTGGGTAGCAACCTCCTCGCTATGATTACCAAAGAAATGCTGCTGCGAGGCGGAGGGATTTGGCCTTCTTCCATCATCCTCGCTTCTGCTACTAGTTCTTTCTCTTTGATCTTCCATATCGGATAAATCATAGTAATTATATACATAAATCATAACAATTATATATTTTGGTAAACCTTTGTTTCCTCACATAACTTGTAGATATATAAAGTGAGGGTATCCACCTTCTCCTTTATATGTTTTTTTCGCTTGACACCTATTTCTACAAGTTTTCACATCATCCTTATGTCCCCTTTCACCTAGTCAACTCCAAGACATTACCGAGAATTGTATACAGGTTTTCCTAGGTCTTATAGTCTTCTACCCATATACATGTAATTTACAGAATTCATCTCAAAAGTAATTATATTTTTTGTTATTGTATTCATTAATTATACAGTGATTCTCTCATGTTTATACACCTTTTTACATGAGGTTCTCTCTTCACTAGCTCTCACTTTTGTCATCGCATCTCACTTTACTAGACCTTTATTTCCTCCTAAACAATGTGTACATATATAAGTCAATTCCCACTACCTGCAAAATGAAATCAAACTACCTCAAATGGTGGTAGCTTATCTCTGAGAAGCAATGTGATGAATATGTGTCCTTGTCGAACTATGTTACAATGAAGATCACAAACCTTTTTATCATAAAGAAGAAATGAGAACCTTAAACATGCAAAATTTTTGTCATAGGAGATCAAGCACCAAAGGTGTTTTGGCCTAGATGGGGTAAGTTTCAAGCCAACTTCATGTGGTCATAACATTGCCATACAATCCTTATTTGGTGTGCATCATAGCCCATTGGAAAATTCTATTTGAGAAGTACATTTTTTCATTGGAAATGATAGTCTTTGACTTCCATTTGCCCATTTCACCAAAAAATGTCGTTTAGGGCCTCGAAATAACTTCAAAAATTCGAGATGTAAAATCTTCCAGAAACAAAAGATTGCTAAAATAAAAAAAATGTGCTACTAACTAGTGAAATATGTGAGTATTTATTGACCTCTACTAGGATCAATCCTTTATCCTTATGAGGCAATGGCCTCAGTTGGATTGAGTGCCTCCATGATATAAGGGAACTTCTCCTTAACATGGTCGTTGGTAAGCCACTTCCCTTGGTGCGGGAGTTGACCTACATTGATAACCTGATATGGCTAGATCCTCTATTGGTTAGTGCTCTTAATATGTGTTCATTTATCACTTCTCGCCTATCTAATGAAATATAATATGAACACTTTCATTGTTAGTTATTATAGGAATTATGATGTGTCCAACAATGGTGGAAACTATGATTGAAGGCAATCCACATTGAATACTAGGTGTAGGAAAAAAAAACAGGAAGATACTTACCTCAAAATCATTTTGCACACAACATTGGTGATAGTATAAGGTCCATAATGGAGTGAATGAAGCTTCCGATGGGCCCCTTCAAGGAATTCCTTTTGCAAATGCAACCAAAACTTGTCTCCTACTCAAAACTTGTGTGGCATTTGGTGTTAATCATGGTGTTGTTCGTAATTATGATTGGATTTTTGCAAGACACCATGGACCTTCTAATAGATGCGTTGAATCTGTTCAATCAATGTGCTAGCTTTGTTAGCTTTAGATTGAGCATGTGAAAATTTTCCCTGTGTTGTTGCGAGGGGTAGTGCAACATTAGTGGGACTTAATAGTTGAAATCCTAGGGCCACCTGAAATCAGCTATGGCCAGTTGAGCTATGAAGGGCTTTATGATGTTTATGTTGAACATAAAGGAGACTCTCATCGCATGTTTGTTGATGGTTGGAGCTATACATTTTTAAAATGTGCATGATCATCCTATTGATGACATCTATTTGAAAATCCGTTCAGGGTGGAAGGTAGGTGATTTAGTGAGTTTGGTGTCCAAAAGTGACCAAAGGCTCAACTAGAATGTGCTTAAGGACCTGCTATTTTAATATAATATAATGGTCTAAGGGATTCTAAAATGTAACTAAACCCATTTGAAGAGAAGCTTAGCAATCAATTTTGTTGTGAGCCTCTTCTTGTAGGTAATCAAACTGGGCATTTTATAAAATATATTGACGACCACGAACACATAACTATACCATGCTTGGTAGAAGGAAGGCTAGACATATAGTCCATGAAGATGGATTCCTAAGGCTGGTTAGGAGTAGGAAGAGGGACATATAAGTCTACTTCTAATTGTTGGTTTGGTATTGATATAGGAAGTGTATGACTTGATATACTTTCTGGTATCCTATTGAAGTTTCAGTTATTGAAATATCTTATATAGTACTACCATTGTCTTCTCCACACCAGAATTTCATGTTACCTGATTGTAATATGGATCCCAAATTGTAGGAATATACAGGATAAGTTCCTCAGACATAACACCAAAAGGACACCACTCACAAACAGATCACAGATCAATACACCAATATTTTGACATGGTTAAAACCCGCAGAGAGGGAAACAGTCCACGACCTGTGCCAACGTGGCTACTACAGGAAATTTATTAATAAAAGAATGAAAATTTACATAAGCTTCTCTCATGCACGGTGAACCTACAAATGACCCTCC
>APFE030705822.1:0-10787 GCA_000404065.3 Pinus taeda
TCAGATCTGAGCTGTATTGTGTGTAACAGAGGTGGAGATACTTGTGAGAAGTATTATGCTGTGTAATGTTACATGACTCCATCATTAATATACAGATAGTTGGGGTTTTTAGCGAGATGCTTTCCCCGGGATACATACTGTGTTAATGTGTGAATGCTCTTGATGTTTTATTGTTATTGATGCTGCAATATTGATGATCAACGTAGAGGAGCTTATGTATTGTGTATGTTTTCCGCAATAGTACATGATCAGGATAATCTCTGTTGAATATGTGTTAAATTATTCAAAATTTCTACAAGGGTTTTGGTGAAGGGTTTTTGAAGTGAGAAAGAACAATGGTAAAAGTTGCTTTTTGGGTGGGAAATAAGGTGTGATCTTGGGGGATGTTTGAAAAAGGATGAAGTTGGTTTTGGATATTCGACTGGTTGAATTCAAAAAAAATTATGGCAGGTTCTTACAAGTGGAGATGGATAGAAGTATGCGACCAATTGGCATTAGCATCGAAGTCACGATACCCAATTATTTCAAGGACATCAATTTCAATGTTGTAGCCCAGGTGGAGGTGAGAAATGAGTTTCCATTCATTTATTTGCATGGGGCCAAGAAGGTGGTTGGAAGGGGTATCCACAGGAGTAGATTGATCTTCAGGTTGTGGGGTTTGTGGGTTTTCAATCTCTTGATGAACATGCCATGGTGTATGTGTCCCTTTCTTTTGTTCCCAGTGTGCAATTATTTCCTCATCGGTGGAACCAATATCATTTAGGAGTGTGTGAAAAGGGAAATACAATAGTAGTTCACTCCAACAAAAAGTGGCATAAAAAGGATCATTAGGGGAAGGGATGGCGGTGTATCATGGCAAGACCTGCAAAATCATTAGAGGGAATATGTGTTTCCATTGGTTTTGTTTTCAGCGAGCAGAAAATGACCAAGAGCATGTAGCGTCAAGGAGAGACAACCATTCCAATGAAGCAGTTCTATTCATGTATGCAAGAAAGAATGTTGGTATTGAAAGGGTATTTTCAGAATCATGAGGAACACATATAAAAAAAAGTTCTATTAACATTTAAAGAAATAAATGTGCGACTACAAACTGAGAGGGGTAGTTTTTGTAACATATGGAATATTTCTTGTGCCCCAATGTATCTATTTGCAATGGTTTCTGTAGGGATTTTTCCGACAACAGTAATAGTCGGTGCTTCTGGAGTGACGTTGTGTAAGAGACGTGGTAATATTTGGTAGTATCTTTTTTATCTTGTTTCTGCTTTTTTGCATATTTTGAAATATAGTTTAACACAACATGTAATATACCTAGGGGGGAGAATATGGGGTACATAAGGAGGTACCGAAGGTAATAAAGAGATGTAAGGATAATAGGCGGTATACCTAGGGGGGATCATAATGGTTACAGAGGGAGGTACCCAAGGAAGTATACCGAAGAATGCCAATAGCCAAGAAGGAAATCGATCAGTGCCGATGGTTTCAAGACACATGAAAGTGGGATTCTCCAAATAAACTCAAGTGTTTCAGCTCGCTAGATTTACATGATCCTGTGCTAACATGAAGGAACGTATAGCGTCGGGGATTTGTAGGTCCAAACATCTATCACTTATGCCTAAAGGGGCCTGAAGATGTGGACCATTTCTTCCTTACTTGCTCACATGCTACGGCAATTTGGGACGAGGTTCTTGATACATATAAACTTTTAGCTTTCCATCAATTTCAGTCCTTGAGATCTTGTCCCTTCTATTGGTACAAAAGCCAAAAGAAATACGGCACCCTTCCAATTTACATCTTTTGGATCATCTGATATAGTAGAAACACTATTATTTTTTAGTAGAAATTAGCTTCAATTCATGTAGATGTTATTAAAATAGTGGCTTATTCCAATGAGATTAGACCGTGAAGAGGCGGGAGAAAAATAGGCAGATAAGACTAAAAGACATATGGAAGGTCTTCTTAGTGGGGTTCTTTGACTGGACATGTGAAAAGAGAAGATGTCGATGTGGAGCTTTCATAATAAACAAATGAGGATACTATTATCACTTCTGGTGGGAAGGAGGAATCAACACCGACAATAGAGCTGAGATTATAACATTGTGGGGAGTTCTATCTACTGCAAAGTGGTCATGGATTGAGAGGCTGCAAGTATATGGTGATGCCAAGGGTATCATAGATTGGGTCAAGGAACAAAGTGAGTTTAATTGACCCATTTTATCAAATTGGATGAAGTGCATTAGGGATCTTGTAAACTCCTTCTAGCACATTCAATTTGAACATACCTATAGGGAGCAAAACATGACTGCAAATCTTCTATCCAAATGAGGGGTATTGGAGGCTCGTGGTAAGATCTATTATGCCGCTTTTGAATAAAATGTCAAAATTAGGGTTGACAATATCATATTCTCAGTAAGAGGTTTCTACTCTTTTTGTTTTATACTTTTGAGATGTGGAAAATTGGGGGTCCCAAAATTTTGAGTTGGGAAAATAGAATGAATCAAAAACACAAGGATTCCTAAATTAGGTGTGTAATATTTTTTTTGAAAGAACAATAGGGAACATGAAAATTAATACAAAAGATGTAAGGGTAGTAGATAAGATACATAGGCACGTAAATATGGTGGTTCACTGTATATGGTTGGGATATCATGACACTATGGGTATTTGAATATATACTCAAATGTACTTTATTTTTATATATAATGAAAAGAAAAGCTTTTTTTTTCCTTTAAAAAAAATGCAACACCTCTACTTTAGTCTCTTGTTTCTCCCAATCTAGCAGAGAGATTCCACAAATCACAGTCAATTTGACAAGCATCTGTATCTCGCTGGGCTGATCGCTACCTTCTTCGCTTTGACAAGCATCTGTATCTCGCTGGGCTGATCGCTACCTTCTTCGCACGAGCATTTAATGTAGAGATGCTTATTCTAGCAGTGTAAGTTCTTTTGGAGTATTACTCAGTTTTTCTATTTGCCATGATGGTCTTCGTAGGACATGGTTTTAAGTGCTAAATGGTAAAGATTTAGACTTTTAAGAGATTAAAATTTCGGAGTGTCACTTTAAACCAGTGGTTTTCAATGTTGTTGGATAATGCTGAATCTTTAATTAATTCTGTGTGCCAAGAAAATATGAATAATCATAGTGATTTTAGAATTCTTTTAATTCAATGTTGTTGGATAATGCTGAATCTCTAATTAATTTTGTGTGCCAACAAAATATGAATAATCATAGTGATTTTAGAATTCTTTTAATTTATTGCAAAGATAGACAGAATACTTTCAATTATTTCAATTCATGGGTTTAAATATGAAGTTATATGTAAGTGACCCTTAAGGGACAGAGAGAGCAACCTATATTCTTAAAGCATGGTGCAATCTGACACACATAATGAGCTTTATTTTTCATATCTGGAACTCTACAAAACTCAGAGTAGAAATTTATTCCACACATATTTAATATTAAGTTGAAACATCTAACGAGTTTTTGGAATTCTAGACAGTAAGACATAGTTAAGAATAAGAAAGCTCTCTTTAACCGTATTCCATTAATTTCCTTCTCCTTGGTGCGCTGTAACGCAATAATAATATCACATACTCATTTTCATTTTCTTCATGGACGCCGATACAACTTTTTGACTTTTCTTTCTTCACAACCATCATAATTTTTGACTTTTCACCTTCCTCTTCATTCAAGAGTAGCATGAAATTTCATCCATCCTTAACGGTGTAATTATGCCGAAGCGTTCGTTAGGTTATGTTTTATTTTTTATGAAACTATTTTGAGTGTTTTTTAAGGCTTATGGGAAAACTCAATTTGCCATCCCTGCATTATATACGCAAGACCAGTAATTTGCCATCAATTTGCCATCTCTTACTATCTCTTACTGGGCTTGTGTATATTTATTGAAGTTCTTCATCATTAAATATAATAAGACCAGTAATTTGCCATCAATTTGCCATCTCTTACTATCTCTTACTGGGCTTGTGTATATTTATTGAAGTTCTTCATCATTAAATATAATTGAGGTTGAGGTGTGATTGTTAGTTAATTCCATCGGAGAAATTTAATCTCATTTTAAAATAAAATTTCTAACTTAAACTAATACTTGTTACATTTATATATGATATTAAGAAAATGATGTTATATTTATGTTTATAAAATAATGATGAATTTTTAAATTAGATAAAGGTCATCTAGATACATTTAGTATCATATTGATTTTCTATACAACTAGTGAGTACAACGGTTGGTACTTATGTATCTCATTAGATAGGATATTGTCCATAGAATTATTATAAACAAGTAATTGATTGTTTGATGCACATTGTTTGAAGTAGTTATTTTAAGAGATTGAGTAGAAGTAAGGTTCAAAATGGATGGATGGTTGTCCAGATAGTTTGAGAGTCGTGGATCTAGGGAAGGATCCCTCATTTGTTGAAGATGAGAGTGGTCTTCTTATGAGGTTATGAAACAACTAGGGAAGTTGCTCAATAATTGACTTCCGAGATCCGTGATTCTAGAGTTCAAGAGTGGAACTTTAGAATCCAGCTTGCCAACTACACCTTTACGATGGTTATGAGACAACTTGATGGAGTTTTCTCTATGAAAAGACATTTAAAGAAGCTAAAGAAGACTTTGCAGACAAGAAGATGAAAGACAAGTACTAGTTAGGGGAGGGACTTGGAGATTTAACTCCTACTTGTCTATTGCATATTGATTGATGTTCCTCATCATTAAATCTAATTGTTAATAAGTTGGATCTAAGAGATTTAGTCCAACTAATATGAATCCTTCTTCGGTGTTTGGTTGAGATATTTTCTTAGCTAGTTGATTATATGGTAAAGATATAATTTCTATCTTGACCGAATACTTGTTGTATTTATATGCGATGTTTAATAGAATACAATTAATTTTTGAGTGTGCAATTAGTTTCTCAAATATTATGTGAATAAGAGGCATCTCTATTTTAAAGTTTAGATTTTAAATTAATTATCATATTAAAAAAACATAAATTTTTAATTATAGAGATTATCTCATCACAATATTATAGGCTAATATTATGACTTGTCAATATTACACATTTAAAAAAATTATATATATATATATATATATATATATATATATATATATATATATAATTTATAAATAATTTTCAAATTAAATTGGAAAAGCAAAAAGATATAATCACATTTTAGATAGAATTCAATTCACTATTATTAAAATATAAATTTTGTTTTTTTTATGGGTCGATTCCAATAGCTACCACATCACCAATTGAGCTATCTCTAAGGGTCTTTATAAAATTAAATTAAAGTTAATATAAATTGAAAAACAAAAAATACATGATTACATTCTAGATAGATTTCCACTAACTACTATTAAAAATATAAATTTTATTTTTTTAACATGGGGTAGATTCGAAGAGGGATCACAACACCAATTTAACTACCCCTATGAGGTTGTTAATTAAATTAAAGTTATATATAAATTGAAAAACAAATATTGCATAATTACATTTTAGATAGATTTCAACTAACTACTATTATAAATATAAATCTTGTTTTTGACATAGGGCTGAATTCTACAACTACCACATCACCAATTGAGCTACCATTAAGAGGCTCTTATAAAAATAAATTATCTATAAACTAATTTTTGGGTATATGTGATGATAAATCATAATGTTGGTTTATGATATTGTAACAAAGCTTATTTACAGATTAAAATTTTCCATAATAAAACTAAAGTGAATAAACAAGATTATATCAACCCATTTAATTTATATACTTATATTAATATTAACGCAATATATATTAAAATTTTATTTTATTTTTAAACAAATAAATCAAATCATCAATATTTTTTTTTGTAAGCTTTGGTAGGACTCTCTGATTTTCATGTCCATTACATATCCCACTACGGGGGAAGGGTAGCCCAAGATTTGAACCCAAGACTTCCGGTTTGGTGAGACTTCATTTCTACGGCCATTGCCACTTGAGCTACCCCATGTGGACCAAATCATCAATATTTAAATGGAAGGGAAAAAATCCTTTATACTTTATTCTTAAAAAAATTAATATTAACTAAAAATTTAAAAGAATCAATCTTTAATTTGAAAAAATCAAAGTGATCCTTTGAATGTTGATATGGAAATGAAATTAATTACACAAGTGAAATTATGTTAATTATATGAATTATTTTTGAGTTATGTTAGAATTTTACATGTTGAAAATTATAATTATAATTATATATATATATTATAATATATATATATATATATATATAGTGAATTTGAAATTAAATGTGAGTTAAATGCAGTTATTTCTACTAAGGGTTGGATAGAATGGTTGTTATTTCTCCACTAAGGTTAATTCCCTTATGAATTGAACATGATGATGTGAAAAAATGTTTGTAATCACTATGTGCTTATGAATATGAATATGTTTGTATTGAACTCTAACTCTCACTCTAAACGGAGAGAGAGAAATGTTTTCCTATATAATATACTATATAGAAATTGAAATGTTTATATAAAAAATGCTGATTATAGAGATTATAAACACTATTATTGGAAAACATTGACATTATTTTTTAATTATTTTAATAAATAATTAATTTTTTATTTTATTTTTATTAAATTTTTTTACATTGGATTTTTTACATTGAAATTTATTTTACTTTATATATAAAGGCTTTTTTTTTCATGGAAAAAATCATATATTTACTATTCAATAACATTTAATCAAAGTATATATACTTGGTTCCAAACAACTATGTTCAATTTAGTCCAGTATTGCAATATTCATAAAAGAACAAAATGGTCCAAAAGGGTTGTCCATGTCAAAGTCATAAGCCAAGTTTGCATCGAACTCTCTTACCTCCAACCAACCAAAATTGAAAGTTGTTTCATATTTAGAGCATCTATCAATTTCCACATTGTATTCTTTGTGTACATGAGAAACCAATATGTCATCATATAAATCATGTAGTTGTCAAAGTGACAATTCTCAACTGCCATTATTGCAAGATTATACTCCTTAAAGGAGTTCTTTGATTGAACCATTCCACAACCACTTGAGAACCCCTAAATAATTGATGTTTTGCAATGCCCCTATCCTTTGCAAAGGTAAGGATGCACCAGAGACTTAAATGCTCTACATTATTGTTTGTTCCATATCCCCTTCCTAACCTAAGATAGTATAAATGATCAATGCTCAAGTGAAGTATTTCCCTGACCCAACAAACAACATTCTCCAATAATTTGGCTCCATCAAAGAAGCCTACAGGCCACACACTACAAAAAATTGGTCTATGTTTCAGGCCTAGAAATATCCTATGTTCCAGTAGATGAAAGCTTGCTTTGACATTATTGATAACAAGATTTGAATAAGGCCTAATGTTGTAAAAAATAACTTTGTTCTTGCATAGCCAAGGGACCAAGAAATAAATCATGGAAATTCTTGTATGGGTGCATCACTTACTTTTTCTAGCCACTTCTCAAAACATCCCACAAATAATTTTTTGCTGCAAATATTTAGGCATTTAATGAAGCAATGGATCTCAACCCATAGTACACTCCAAATATACATTAGATAAAAATACGATCTACTTATTTTTCATTCCGGCTACATAATGCACACTAGGATGCTCCTATCCAACCCCAGTTTTTGTAGATTTTCTTGTGTAAAGACTCTCTTATGTAGTACAAGCCATAATAAAAGTTTTATGTTCAAAGCTTAACCATCTCTAGATAGCCTTATACCAATAGAAGGATTAATCAAATCCTTATTCCTCTTCCATAGCTAGATATGCCTTTTTTATTGTGACCTATGTAGTCTCCCTATTCCTCTACCAAACCAGTTTACTTGTCCAGTATGTAGCCAAATCCTACTCTGTCTAAGTAATGAAGAAAATTGTGTCCATTCCTTCGCCAGTGCACCTGCCAGTCCCAAATAGGTCGTATAGATCCACCTCGTCAATCATATTGATCTATCCTACAAGGAAATGTTTGAAAGGTAAATGAGGCCTCTAATGTTCAAATATAGTGTAAGGTTATAAGGCATTTGACCTTTTTGTTAATTTCATAACCAAGAATCCCACCCTAACCTTTCTCTCTTCCCATCCCCAATCTTCCACACCGTCCACTTTTTCACCACTGGAACTACTTGTAACAGAGCCTTCCAAACATTTGAGCCCTTTGAAGGTCTTGGAGAGGAGCCTATCCAACTAATCACATTCCCTTGTGGCATATACTTGTTTATGATAATTCTCCCCTACAAACCTGTGTCAAAATATCCTCTCTGGAGGCTCTTTTCCACTAGTGCCACCGCAAAGGTAAAGATATTTTTAAGTCTCGAACCTCCAATTTTCTTTGGTTGAATTAATTTTTCCTAGTTGGCCAAATTTTATCCAACATGTCTTCCTCCTTTCCAAAGAAATGAGAAACAAAGTCATCAAATTATTTCCAGTATCATCTTAGGGATATAAGCTAATGAGAGCCAATACACTAGGATGCTTTCCAAGACATATTTTACCAGTATCAAATGTCCACCCAATCAAATATATACATTACACTAGTGAGTGATATTGTATTGCACTTTCTCCACCAACCAGTCCCAATCTGTTGCCTTATATTTGTTAGCCATGATTTGAAGTCCTAAATAATTTAAACCTTGTTCAATTGACAAAATTTGAAATTGAAGAAAATATTTTAGGTTGTTGAGGCAACGGTCTAAAATTCCACTATACAATACAAAGGACTTTTCTGAGCTGATCTCCATACTTGATTCTCTACAATTTTTTTTTTTTTTTTTTATGATATTCTAGAGATGTATTCAAACCTCCACTTTCCCATATCCAAAAACCAAAACATCATCAACAAAGAGAATATGAAGGAGATGTATCAAAGCTAACACTTTTATTCCTTTGATGTATCCATTCCTAACTGCTTGTTTTAGTAAGCAACTCAAGCCTTCCACAATTAGTAGGAAATAAATGGTGATAGGGGACATCCTTTCCTAATACCCCTTGAGGCTTTGAAGAAATTTGATAGAAATCCATTAACCAATACTAAAAAAATTTCTAATGAGACACATACTATTATCCAATTTATCATTTCCAATGAGAGTATAATCTAAAGAAGAATGACTCTAAGAAATACCCAGTTATCTCATTCATAGGCTTTAACTAGGTCCAATTTTAATAGAAGTTGAAGTAGCTTCTTTGTCTGGAGAGTATGGAGTCCTTCCTCTATTGCGCCTACTGATTCTATAATTTTTATGTTTTTCAGAAACCAAATTGTTCCAGGGATAACCCTTCCAAGAGAGGACCCTTTAACTTGTCATCTAAAATATTTGAATTAATTTTATAAAGAAAATTGCATAATGAAAAAGGAGAAAGTCATCAAAAGTATCAAGATTTGAAATATTGGGTTTAAGGGCACGAAAGATAAAATTCAGTGCCACTGGAATTATCCCTCCCAGACTTAATTCCTCCATTAACCTAACAAGGTCTTCCCCTAGGAGCTCAAAAAATTCTAGAAATAACTCTAATGTCCACCATCTCACTAGCACTCTTGGACTTATTAGTCTTATTTTGCACCCCTTGAATGTTTGTTTGTGTTATTTGTGCGAAACAAATCTGGTTAACCTCTGGCTAAAAAAATTCTAGGGCATGCACTAACAACATTCATCTGTTCTACCTTATGATTTACTGCAAGCTCCTGGAAGATATGTTGAAAATATTTGACCACCTCCTTTTGTAGGCCCCCTTGTGTAGATATTGGGTCAACATCCTTTTATTCTAATACCCAAATATTATTGACCACCTTTCTATGCTCAATGAATACGTGAAAAAAATTGTATTTTCCCCTTCAACTAACGAAATAACTTAGCTCCTCATCCTCTAATTTTCTTCTTCCTTCACTAGGAGAGTCTCTTGTTTTTCCTCCCTCGTTGTAGCCCTAACAACTCTTGTTCCTCCAATAAACTGGAAGTTTTTTTTCAATAAAACGATATTGACTCATTTAAAGACTACAAATCCCTTTACTCCTCAAACCTCTTCTTTGTGTCCCATTCAATAACTTGTTGTTTGGCCAATTTAAGAGCCTCCATCATTAGTTATGTTGATCTAAGTGGTGAACATTGATCAAAGTTTCTTCCACACAATTTTACCAGCCCCCTAAAACATGTGCCTTTCATCCATATAGGGTTGAATTTATAAGGTGTTTTCTCCCCCCTCTCAAGTTTACCCAACTATAAAGCCACCATAGAATGATCAAAAAACCCTCTTCAAGAGAACTTCCTTCACCATCCAAACTTTGTGTAGCCCAACTAGTGAAAGTAATTTCTCACCACTAAAAATCTATCTAGACTCTTAGAGACCCCAACTTCCCCAACCTACTTGTTTATCTAGGTTGGTCCAAGTGGTCTAGGTTACACATTGACAAGGTTGGAATCTTCAAATAACTCACTAAAAAAAGGAGAGAGGAGATATGATCAAGGTGTTCCCCACTTTTCTCTATCCGACAAAATTAGATTCATATCCCCTCCAAGATATAATAGGGATCATTCAGATATCCTGAATCCTTCACTGACAAATAATATATCTACTTTGGAAATAGAGATAATATTAATTTGTTTTAAAAATTGATTATTAATATCGATAACTCTTTAATATTATTCCTTATGTGGTCACAAATAGTAAGTATATATATATGTTTTTATTATTCAATCTATTAATTTATTTGTTAGTTATGATACGAAATAGGTGAATACATAATAATTTAATA
>APFE030705823.1:11758-46035 GCA_000404065.3 Pinus taeda
TAATCAAAAACATGCAATAAACAAATGAGAATGGTGGATTAAGTCAACTTAGGAGGTTGAATGAGCCCAAATAATTGTCCATTTTTGGGGCTCATCAATACCCTGTCTGTCTGCCAATTTAGATAGCCACTCGTGCAATTCACATGGAAAAGAGCATTAGAATATCTTATGTTCATCTACGAATAGGTATCTCTTCAGCCACTCTTCCTTTAATAGGCCAGATTCCTGTTTTCTTGGGATGAAAACATGTGTGGATTCCAATCTATCCACTTTTTGATATCTTTCTTAGTGGGGAACCACTTATCACACATCCCTCAGATAGATCTTGGTCCCAGCAACGGAACCATTTGTTGGCTTAAGGGGTCTTGACCTAGGTTCAAAGTTAGTTGCGCCAACCAAAAGAACCCTAAAGTCATGGCCCTTTTGGTAACAACCCGCATAGCGCAGGCTGCAGTCTCACCCGAAGTAGTATTAAGGGATGGCAGAAACAAGTTTCTACATCTAGAGGTTAGTGTGATAGACTTTTGTGGTTCCTAGGGCTTCTTCTGGTCTTCGTGAACCCTAACCCTTATATTACATAATAATTGCAGTAGCTCGCAAAAACAAAATCTAAACCTTCGTGAAGGGTTTTAAACGTTCATAACATTAGTTAAATAAGTTGATCTACTACTTTTGTGCGTCAATTAAACATTCATTCATATAAATTGATAACATAGCAAAAATATAGAACTCGCATAAGTAAAGATAGACGCATAGATACACAAGTATGGCTTCAAAAAAGTCCTTATTTATATAATCTTTCTAGTTATGGACTCTTCTTGCCTGCGCACTCAGCCTGCAGACTTACCAAGGTCTCCATGCACTCAACTGCATGAGTCTTCCCCTTCGCCTAAGTACATGAAACAAACGTTCTTGCCTTAGCTTACTTTCCCATACAATGATATTCTATTTTTTAATGACTTCCTAGACTCGCTATGACTCCTCTATATATATCCTTTTATTTTACAATACCATGGTCCGTGGACCATGGGCGGGTCACAAAACTACCTCTTCTACAAACTAAGGGACTAAAGCCCCTTTTGACTCTTATGACCTCCGTGCTCCGCTCCTCAAAACACGAAGACTTTACAAAAATTAATGGAAAAATTGACCCTAGGGGACCCTATCCCAACATTCACCTTAATAAAGTACAATTCTAGTTGAAAACCATGACTGTAACTAGCCATGCAAAACGTGGATTTACCACATCATTCCAACACAAAGGTGACACACAAGATATAACAATACATATAGAGCAGACATGTAACTTGGTATGAAGTTGAGGAATATAGAATCAAGTTATTCAAGCTCATGGAATAGTGCCATCCATAGCACTGAATGCAAGGTTCACTCTAGCTTGAACTCTTGTTAGCATGGAATTATTAACCCATAACCAAGGTATACAATACTAAAGACATGGAAGAGGCCACCATGCAAAGTTACAGGTCAATAAGGATAAAAGAGGAGGAATCATAAATTTCACTTTGTAACATGTTGTACCTCTAAGATAGTAGTAGGTCAAGCTAGTAATGCCAGAGCATCTAAAGTATTTTTTTTGGGGTTTTTGGGTTTTAATTTTTTGGAAGACCAATGAATGAAGAGAGATGTAGAATTGAAGTAATTAATCCTTTGGGGTATATTAATACTTCAACAAAGGGCTGCTATAAAGAATTACATAGTGATATAGATCAAAATAGTGGTGAGTAGAAGACAATATCACAGTTTCCAGACTGTAAAACAAAACAATCATAAGTTGCAAAACCTTCTAAACTACGTTCAAAAAATTCAAGGAAATATACTTAAGCCTACACAAGACGTTGATGATTTATTGATTAGAGGGGATTAGCTACACAGACAGTTGCATTAATCCAATCTCTTAATAGATGATCACTTCAGGAGTTTATAGGAATCAATTGAAACTCTAATTGTTCCTACCTAGATATCTCTATAAGTCATAAGCATATGAAGAAAAACATAATGATTGATAACTGGAAAAACTTACAGCATAACATAAAACTGTGTAAAACCATATTCAGAATCCTTTGCTTTGTATTAAGGTTCCGGAAAGACTAATTACATCAAGTGTCTGCAAAAGCTTCCTTGTGACTTCCAGGTTCAAAATGGAATAAACAGTCATGGCTTAACAAGCAGTGAGCAATAAACCATGAACTTCGAACCCATAACATCTCGAGAAGAGAGTTATTTATACAATAATGAAACTAGGAAAATATCCCTAAAACTGATTAAGATTTTTAGGAAAATAAAGATCTTCATGGCAAGAATATAGGGGCAGTTATTTGAACTGCTTCTTATTGTCCCCTTTATTCAAGTTGTGCTGGCTTTGTTGTATGATATTTTCATCCTTTTAGCTGCTTGGTTGTTTGCATTGTTCACGCTGGCAGATTGCTTCATTTAACCTTTTTACTGAAATTCTTTAAACTTTGTAAATATCCTTTAATCTGGATGAGTGACCTTTACTTTGCTCCTTTCTACTTTACTGCGTATTTGAGGTTTTTACTGTTTTTTTCACAATAAATCGCTCATTTTGTCTTCCAACTATTATGCAGCCTTGTTTCTTTGTAATCCTGGAACAACAGTCTTCCCTGCAAAACACAGATCTTATTAAGAAAAATAGATGTGACAGAGGAGGTCTTCAATGGCTTTATTAAACATTTAAAGGCTATCGGAAGGAGTCCGAGTCATATAGGAGGGTAAACAATGGCTTTAATGGCCACAGAGGCATAATGGAGGTTGCGCTATGTAAAACAGAGCAAAAATGGCCTTTTTATGCGTTTAATGGAAAAACAATTAACTTTTTAACTATCAGGTGAAGATGAATAGTAGTGGAGCGAAAGAAGGAATACAGAAGGATTAATTATGGCGGGAGTGGCTTAATCATGGTTAAAAATGTGATTAGTGGCTTAAAATAGATTTTTGGGTCATTTCTTCATTTAAATCGAAAAAAAACGATTTAACATAGAAAATCTTCACAAATCGCATATGACGGACTTGAAATTTATGAATTGGAGTAGATAATGATATCGGGTCCGGGTCGTATTCGCATATCGCAATCGCAGTATGGCGGGTGGAAAGCGCTTCGCAAAATAATATGATAGTGGACAGATGCGACGTGAAATGAAATATGACATATAACTATGTCGGGTCCAGGTCTATCGCAATCGGAGGTCGGAAAGCAGGGAGTAATGGCTTTGGTTGGGACTTGCAACAAGAGGCGGTGGCGCCAATATATATATTATATATATATATATTATATATATATATATATATATATATATATATATAATATATATATATATATTGGTCGAGTTTAGGCTTTCGTATCGCAGTCGTGGATCGCAATACATGGAGGGTTATGTTATAAGCGGGACTGTGATGGAGGACGAATGTGAAATGAAATGAAACATGATATATATTGATGTCGGGTTTGGGCTTCTCATCACATATCGCAATTGGAGGTGAATGTATTCATGTGGAAAAGCTTTGAATCTGTTGATATTGCGATGTGATATGTTAATACATAGTTTTATTAAATTAATAATATTTATTTGAGAAGTTAATAATTGTGGTAATAAATTGAACCATTATCTCTTTAATTATGATTAGAAATGATTATATTTTTGAATAATTTATCAAACCATGACCCTTTCCCCTATGCCTTGGTCTAATCTAGCTGTTAAGGGTCTTTTTAACCGTTGCCCGTTCATATAGCCAATGTAGGACCTGCATGCACTATTTAACGGATCGCTCAGAATTGTTCCCCAACTTGTCCTGACGATGAACCACACTAGTTGGTTCGAAACGCGTCAACAAATGTTTCTCTATGTGATTTTGCTAAAATCATTCTCATAATCAAAGTATGGATCACAAAAGTCTAAACTCTTTAAAAACTAAGGGTTTTCGGGGTATTTTATTAAGTGGAGCTAATATATACGGGAGAGGGGAAATCTTAACGTTTTTATAATATATGATAGTGCTAATATGAAATATAGCGTAAAAGAGGAATAACACTAAGTATAATTCTTTTTCTGAGTTCTTGCTTTTCATATATGCATTAATACTTAGGGAAAACATCATTTGTGGGTTTTTTTTTCGGATAAAAAGGGATTTTACATGGTAAAAGGAAATTCACATGTAAAAAGGGATTTTATATGGTAAAAAGGGAATTTACATCGTATTTTCACTTTTCTTAGGTAAAAAGGAGTTTTACCATAGGAAAACGGGTTTTTATGAAAAATGAGTGAGTATGAATGTATGAAGCTTGGAAGGGGAAATTAGTGACTATAGGGATGAATGGAGATGAATAGGAAGTTAATTAATTGATGTTGTAGACCTTTGTTTACTTTGTGTAATTGCCTCGTGGACATAGAAACATGACAAATGTACATTTTGTCCAATCAACTATTAAACTTCTGCAACCTTTCTCTACTTACCCTTTGCTTATCCTATCATTTTTTCCTTCACTTAGTGGGTGCATTTAAGGTAGTAAACCCTTTTCCTTTCTTATTTTTAAACAAAAAAAAGCTATCTAAATCTACCCTTATAACCTCCAAGGGCTCAGATTAAACTAATGAGCACATTATTATTCTCTACCTACCTACAGATCTACCAAGATTAAACAGTTTGGCCAGATCTTTATTCTCTAACTATAACATCAAATTTAAAGCATGAAGCAGTCAAGATTAAACAGTTTGACTGTCATGGGTTGTGGCTTCTTAAACAAGCTGCACACAATCATTATTTTGCAGAAACAGATTAGTGGCATTTAGACTTGCTCACTTTCAGAGTTTATTTGTTTTTTTTCTACCTAATATTTCTTTTTACCTTGATTTTTTAAAGCATATAACCTAACATTTCCTTTGATATGGATATCATCATCAAGATTTATTTTTGAACTAACATTTTATTCACTATTGTTATGTCCATATCCTAACTTAACATTTTTTTCAAATATTCTATCTTATCAAAATCAAAAAATGCTACAACATTGGCTCCATCTGGGGACTGATTTCTCCTGTTGAATGCAGAGAACTGCAGATCCATGTGCCTTCTCCTCGGGTTATGGAGTCCTTGCTGTAAAAAAAATATCACACTGACATCTTGGAAAGGGAAAGAAAACCAGAGTATTTATAATGAAAACTATTTCACCTTCTTAGTACTGAATATAATGTTTGAGAAACCTTCCATTTATAGGATAAGTGGAATATTTCCCTCAAGATTTTGCAACACAAAAGTGTTGTTACCCTTTACTTCAACAATTTCTAAAGGTCCAAACCATAGATTATCAAATTTGTCATGCTTTCCTTTCTCTTCTCTCCTAGCATCCCATCTTAGAACTAGATCACCTTCCTTAAAGTCACTCTCCCTGGATCTTCTATCAAACAGAACCTTCATCTTATTCTGATATTTCTGCAATTTGTATTGAACTTCATCTCTGTTTTCATTAAGCCCAATAATCTGACTTATTCTTCTTGAAAAATCATCAGTTTCATCTTTTGCATCCTGCAGAAATTTTAAAACAGGGAAAGCCAAATTGGTAGGGAAAATTGCATCTTTCCCATAGACTAGCTGAAATGGAGATTTTCCAGTTGACCTCTTTGGATTAATTCTGTTTTCCCATACTACATAAATCAAATGTGAATTCCAGCCAATCTTATGATCAACTAGTCTTTTTTATTACCTTTTCCAAGCTTTTGTTTGATGATTCTACAAGGCCATTACGTTGAGGGTAGTATGGAGTTGAATAATGTAACAGAATCTGATATTTCTGGCAAAAGTCAATCATTTTAACACTAGAAAAAGTTGTTGCATTATCAGTTACAGTTTGAATTGGGCAACCAAATCTAGACAAGATATTTTCCTCAATAAACTTAATTACTACTACATCAGTATCATTTCTGACTAGAATGTCTTCCACCCATTTAGTAAAGTAATATGTTGTAGTGAGGATCCATCTATGTTGATTACATGAAGTGGGATGAAATTCTCCAACAAAATCTAATTCCCATTGAGAAAAAGGTGTCGAAACTATTGATGGAACAAGCGGAAGAGCTCCTAATTTCTGTTTTCCAGCAAACATTTGGCAAGGAACACAACCTCTTACCTTTGCACCTACTTGTAAAAACAATGTGGGCCAATAAAATCCTCCCCTCCAAATCTTGTATGTTGTAGCTCTCCAAGCATAATGTCCCCCACAAAATCCTGTATGAAACTGATCAATGATTCCTTCAGTTTTTTATTCTTTTAAACACAATAACAAAATATTCAATGGATCTTTCCAGTATAAATTTGCATTTATAATGCAGTACTTGACTCATTTTAACTTCAGGGTTTTACACTGGGTTTTGGAGAAAGATGCTGGACACTCAAAATGGATCATGAAATTTACAATATCTTGATACCAGTTTGACAACAGGAATTTTTCATCAATGTGTATAGGACTAATATGCTCTAAAGGTGGAGGTTCTTGTGGATACCCCCCTGTAGGATGAAGGGAAGGTTCTTGTGGATTCTCCCCTTCTGCAAGGACAGAAGGTTCTTGTGTATTCTTCTCTTGAGACTAAAAGGAAGGTTCTTGTGGATTCTTCCCTTGTATTTGCAAAATAGAATTGATTCCAAGAACTTTGCAATTGGATTTAGCTAGAATTTAGCTAATCCTTGACCTTTTACTAGCTTGGTAGTCTTGATTGTTAGATCAAACTCTAGAATTTGAGTGATCCATCTACCTTTTTTCCCATCAGTGTCTGGTTGGGTTAAGACAATTTTTACAGCACTATTAGGGACATAAGCAGTAATAGGTGAATGTAAGACACATTCTGAATGATTTTAGGGCTTGGATGAGGGCATAGGCTTGCTTCTCAATGATGTCATATTGAAGCTCAACATCTCTCATAACCTTGCTAAAAAAGGCTATGGGTTGGTCATGGGAATCTTCGTTTTTCTGTAATAAAATAGCAGTAAGGGTCGTTTCAGAGGCAAAAGAGAAAATACTAAATGGCTTAGTATAATCAGGGTTGGCTAAAGTGGGAGCTTCAAAGGTAGCTCTTTTTATTTGCTCAAATGCATGCCTAGAAGAGGGAGTCCATTTGACTTCAAGGCCCTTTCGGAGCATGTCTGTTATATCTTTCACTATCTTTGCAAAATTTGGAATAAATCGCCTTAAAAAATTAATCTTGCCTAGAAAATCTTGAATCTCCTTTTTGTTTCTAGGCAAGGTCAATGCTTCTATGGTAGATACTCATTTGGGATTGATTACTACTCCTTCCTTTGAAATTATATGTCCCATCAATTTTCCTTCTTTAACAGCAAACAAGGACTTCTTTGGGTTCAGTCATATTCCAAATTTTCTACAACTGACCCATGAAAGCTATGTCCATAGCTCTCTAAAATGTTTCTCTAGCATTGGTTAAGCCAAATGGCATCCTTGTGTACATGAATGTACCCCAGGGTGTAGTAAAGGTTGTCTTCTCTTTGTCTGTTGTATCAACGTTTACTTGATTGTAACCTGAAAAGCCATCAAGCATAGAAAGTCCTTGTGCTCTTGAAACCATTTGTAGTAACTGATCCATTTTGGGCAAAGGATAATTATATTTTAATGATGCCTTGTTCAGATTTCTAAAATCCACACAGAGTCTTATTTCTCCATTTTGCTTTCTAACAGGAACTAGATTTCCAACCCAATTAAAATATCTAAGGTGGAGGATGATTTGGGAATCTAACATTTTCTTAATTTCTCTTTCTATAGTTGGTAGAGGAGCTGGATTTATCCTTCTAAGCTTCTGTTGATACGGTTTTTCTTCTAGCTTCAGAGGAACCTTGTGTTGTATTAACGATGTATCATAGGTTTTTAAATCAGCGTAAGTCCAGGCAAAAACATCCTTATAATTTTTCAGTAACTTAAAATAATGAGCTTTGATTTCTGGGTCTAGATATGCGCATAATTTGATGTTTTTAATATCTTCAATAGTTCCAACGGTAATCTCTTCTATGTCATCTTCTGAAGAAATACACTGCGGGTTTTGGAAAACATCATTTTGATCGAATAATTTTTCTAAAGGAATGAGTTCTTTTGGAATAAAATTATTTGATAGTTGGATAACATCGTGATTAGCAATCTAGGCTTTAAAATCTGAAGTATCATTTCCTTCTGTGTTTTCATTTATTTTAGCTCTACCTTCATCAATTTGTAGAAATGAGAAATCATCTAATACCTACAGAAATGATTTCAGTTGTTCATCATCTTCAAATATTTGCCAATGTTTTAGATTATCAAGGATAGATGGCCTATATTTGACATGTATTTGATAGAGTACATTAGTATGATCAGGAATTTTAAAAGCACTAGCAGAGATAGCTAAGGCATCTGCATGAATATCCTGATCTATGGGAATATGAGTAAAATTAAAGGCATTAAAAAGTTTTTCAACTGAATCCCATACCTCATTTCAGCAGGACCTAAGTCTAGGGTGCTTAGTTTGGCAAACATTATTTAATTGCTTAACAATAAGTTCAGAATCAGTAAAAACACTTAAGTTTTGAACTTTTAGGCTTTTGGCTAGCTGTAATCCTAAAAGGAAAGCTTCATATTCAACAACATTATTAGTAACTTCAAAATCTAATTTACATGATTGTGCTATATTTTCTTTTTCAGGTGAGATTAAAACTACTCCAGCTCCTACCCCATCTTTTGTGCATGAGCCATCAAAGAACAATTTCCAAATATCAGTTTGGTTTGGTTCAGGACTTTCAACTACTTCTTCAATTTTGACTTGAGTTTTATGTTGGTTTGAAGTGAGTTGAAAACAACCAAAGTCTTGATCTATTGCATAAATTGGATGGTTCCTTGGCTGGTCAGTCTTACAAATAGTGTGTGAAAATCTTACTTCTCTATATAATATTAATTGCTCTCCTCCAAAAACAGGAATAGTAGCATATGCCATATCCATCTGTAGAGTTCCCCCTAATTTGGCACAACATGACCTCGAAAGGATCATTCCAAACTTGAGAGGGATATCTGTGACAACAATGTCAAGTACTACACCCTTTACTAGAATTTGGGCAACGGTAACCACTAAATCCTTGATCAATCCTAAACAAGGCACCCTTTTGGAATCAAAGGTGTACAAGTCATGGTAGGATTTAGTTATTTCAAGTTTCAAATGGTCCATGATAGATTTCTGCACAAGGTTGTGTGATACTCCTGAATCAAGCATACAATTATATAACATGGAATCATTTGTTTTAAGAGTTACATAGAAAGGAGGTACTATCTCATCTATCATGTTTGAACTAGGCCCAAAGTCTACTACTGGTTGTTCATCTTAGAGACTTATGACATCACCTTCTACATCAACCGAGGTATTTTGAATCCATTTAGTGACTTGGCTTTTGTACCCAGGGTTTTTAGAAAGTTCTGACAATGGAATTGGGAAATTAACCCTCTCTAATTCTTTTTCAACATTAAATGTAGTCAAAATGTTTTTACCATCTTAGGAAGTATCAATTGATTGATCTAATGGCTGAATAAGACTTGTTTGAGCTTTAGCAGTTTTGGTACGTGGTTCAATCACTGGAGCTTCTTTTGGAGGTCTCCTAGGACTAGGCCTAGGCCTAAGATCATACCTTTTGTTTAATTCTGCAATTAAAAATTCAGAAAAAGCATGATATTTAGATACCTGTGCAGCTTCCTATTCTTCTTGAACCTAATTCTATTGTGTGAGAGGAATGATGAATGTTTGATTGAAATAATAAGAATCCATACTATTAATATCTTCAGTAATTGTCATAATATTATAATCAGGTTGTTGGTCATCCATCAATAGAGGAGTAGGAACCTGTTTATCATTGGTAGGTCTCTGAAGAATTTGTAGTGGTTGGTTTCTTTTATACTGACCTTGATTTTGGTTTTGGGTCCTAGTAACTGTTTTTTGTATTGTCCTAGGTTGGGTCTCAATCTTTGAAATCCTATTTGATAGGTTTCTAAGAAGAGATGTTATTTCATCTATTTTTGAGTCTTCTGATTTAGTCTTAGAGGAACTAGAGGTTTCTTGAACAGATTTAAGTTTTCTTTGGGCCTTTTCTTCCTTAAGTTTTAAAGAAGTTGAGGCTGCCCTATTTTCTTCTACTTCTATAGCGTTTTTTGCATATCTTCAAGAGTTCTTGAAGTTCTCTGTCATAGCATAACAACAAAATCATCATCGAAAGCTTTAGAAAATCTAGATTTAGTCGCTACTACAAGGGGCTTACAATTAGTAGGCATTTTGTGATAGAGTTTGTTAAATATTTTGATAAAATCTGCTACTTGTTCACCAAATTTCCTTTTAAGCTCTTCAAATTCTGTGAGGAAGTAAAGAGGATCCTTTTTCACAGCCCATTGATTTTTTAATATGTTTGTAAGATCTTCCCAATTTCTAATGGTAGCTAGTGGAAATTGCCTAAACCAAATCCTCACATTTCCTTCAAGTGACTACACAAACAATCTCATATAAACATTTTCTTGTTCAATATTCATGTTGTCTGCAAAGTCTAGGAAAGCTTGAAGATGGTCCTCAGTTGAGGGACTAGTTTCTCCATTGTACTTGGGAAGGTATTTTAAGTATCCAGCTGGGAATGTATCAAGGTTATTAGGTAAGACTAAAGCAACATATCTAGCGTATACAATTGTTCAGAAAGCCATGACAGTAGGTGGTGTATGAGGTTGTGCAGGTGGAGGATGAGGTGTTTGTGTGGATGTAGAGGAAGAAGATAGTGAACTAGTTGGAGGTGAAGGAGGACATCTCCTGAAAGACTTCAAAGGAGTTTTAAGAACTAACTTTGGGACCTGTAAAGGAATACCTTATTTTATTTCAAAGAAAGGATTGGTATATATGGAGAAGGTTTCCTCAATCTGTTTAGGAAAATAATCTTTAGGTTGGTCAAAAATGGAAGGAAATGGATAGGTGGTAGGGGATATGAAATCTGTGGGTTTATATTCTGGTAAATTGATAGCCAAATCAAATTCAGTTTGAGGTGATCCTGGTGGTAGTGTAGGTCTTGGATGAGATTATAATGAATGAGTAAGGTAGGCTGACTTAAAATCAACTCCTTTATTTAGAAGTTCAGTGACCCTAGGGGATAAATGGGAGTAATCAGGATTAGATGGGATATTACCATAGGGGTCAAATGATTCTAATTCTTTAGATTGTAAGACTGAAGAAGAAGAAGAAGATGGTTGGTGTCCCCTTTTAGATCTAGCTTTTCTCATAATATTTTCAGGATCTGACAAAGGACTAACTATGTCACCTCCTAAATGAGATCTAGTATATTTATAAGGTACCAGCTTGGGAGTGTTGAGTCACCTAGGTGAATGATTTTAACCTTCTAAATCCTTTAATCACCTTTAAATGAAAAGAATGAATGAATATCGTTGTCCCAAGGGAAACTTAAATGAAATTTGAATCCCCGGCAACGACGCTAATCTCATGTTGTACCTCTCAGATAGTAGTAGGTCAAGCTACCAATGCCAGATCATCTAAAATAATTGTTTTGGGGTTTTTGGGTTTTAGTTTTTTGGAAGACCAACGAATGAAGATAGATATATAATTGAAGTAATTAATCCTTTAGGGTATATTAATACTTCAGCAAAGGGCTGCTATAAAGTGTTACACATTAATATAGATCAAAATAGTGGTGAGTAGAAGACAACAAAAATATGATTACCATAGTTTCCAGACTGTAAAACAGAACAATCATAAGTTGGAAAACCTTCTAAACTACGTTCAAAAGATTCAAGGAAGTATACTTAAGCTTACACAAGATGTTGATGATTTATTGATTAGAGGGGATTAGCTATATAGACAGTTGCATTAACCCAATCTCTTAATAGATGATCACTTCAGGAGCTTATAGGAATCAATTGAACTCTAATTGTTCCTACCTAGATATCTCTATAAGTCATAAGCATATGAAGAAAAAATTGATGATTGATAACTGGAAAAACTTACAGGATAACACAAAATTGTGTAAAACTATATTCAAAATCGTTTGCTTTGTATTAAGGTTCCAGAAAGACTAATTACATCAAGTGTTTGCAAAAGCTTCCTACAAAGGTGATTTCCAAGTTCAAAATGGAATAAATAGTCAAGGCTTAACAAGCAGTGAGAAATAAACCATGAACTTCAAACCCATAACATCTCGAGAAGAGAGTTATTTATAAAATAATGAAACTAGGAAAATATCCCTAAAACTGATTAAGATTTTTAGGAAAAGAAAGATCTTCATGGCAAGAAGATAGGGGCAGTTGTTTGAACTGCTTCTTGTTGTCCCCTTTATTCAAGCTGCGCTAGCTTTGTTGTATCATATTTTTGCCCTTTAGCTGCTTAGTGGTTTGCATTCTTCACGCTGGAAGATTGTTTCATTTAACCGTTTTACTAATATTCTTTAAACTTTGTAAATATCATTTAATCTAGCTGAGTGACCTTTAATGTGCTCCTTTCTACTTTACTGCGCATTTGAGATTTTTACTGTGTTTTCATACCAAATCGCTCATTTTGTTTTCCAACTGTTATGCAGGCTTGTTTGTTTGTAAGCCTGAAACAACAGCCTTCCCTACAAAAAACAGAGCTTATTAAGAAAAACAGAGGTGACAAAGGAGGTCTTCAATGGCTTTATTGAACATTTAAAGGCTATGGGAAGGAGTCCGGGTCATATAGGAGGGTAAACAATGGCTTTAATGGCAGCAGAGGCATAATGGAGGTTGTGTTGTGTAAAACAGGCAAAACAAAGCAAAAATGGCATTTTTATGTGTTTAATGGAAAAACAGTTAACTTTTTAACTATCGGGCCAAGATGAATAGTAGTGGAGTGAAAGAAGGAATACAGAAGGATTAATTATGGTGGGAGTGGCTTAATCATGGTTTAAAATGTGATTAGCAGCTTAAAATAGAGTTTCAGGTCATTTCTTTGTTTAAATCGAAAAAAAAAAATGATTTAACACAGAAAATCTTCACAAATCCCATATGGTGGACTTGAAATTTATGAATTGGAGCAGATAATGATATTGGGTCCGAGTCGTATTCACATATCGAAATCGCAGTATGGCAAGGGGGAAGCACTTTGCGAATGAATATGATAATGGGAGGATGCGACATGAAATGAAGTATGACATATAACTATGTTGGGTCCAGGTCTATCACAATATGAGGTCGGAAAGCGAGGAGTAATGGCTTTGTTTGGGACTTGCGACAAGAGGTGGATGTCTTGAGGCATTAAAATATTATTTATATATATATATATATATATATATATATATATATGCGTCGGGTCCGGGCTTCCATATCGCAGTCAAGGATCGCAATACACGTAGGGTTATGCTATAAGCGGGACTGCGATGGAGGACGAATGCGAAATGGAATGAAATATGATATATATTGATGTCGAGTTTGGGCTTCCCATCGCATATCGCAATCGAAGGGGAATGTATTCATGTGGAAAAGCTTTAAATCCACCGATATTGCGATGCAATATGTTAATACATAGTTTTATTAATAAAACTAAGGGTTTTCGGGGTATTTTATTAAGTGAAGCTAATATACACGGGAGAGGGGAAATCTTAAGGTTTTAATAATATATGTTAGTATTAATATGAAATATAGCGAAAAAGAGGAATAACACTTAAGTATAATGCTTTTTATGAGTTCTTGCTTTTCATATATGCATTAATACTTCAAGAAAACATCATTTGTGGGTTTTTTCGGATAAAAAGGGATTTTATATGGTAAAAAGGGATTTTACATGGTATTTTTACTTTTCCTAGGTAAAAAGGATTTTTACCATAGGAAAAGGGGTTTTTATGAAAAATGAGTGAATATGAATGTATGAAGGTGGGAAGGGGAAATTAGTGAATATAGGGATGAATGGAGTGTAGAATTTTCTCTACAAATCATCTAGCTCACTGATATCATGTAGAAATTTCACCTGCAGATCAAACTGATATATGCAATGTACTAAAGCATAATACTAGATCTACATCTACCATAAACTTCGCAGAAGCTTAATTGAACATGAGCAACATCAAGCATGAATAGATGTAACTAAGAATGAGAAGCAATCAACCATAACACATAAGATATAACCTGGGGAAAGCACTAGCCTAAAACCCCATCTCTGTATTATCAATCAAGTGGAAATCCTCAACAACATACAAAAAGAATCAGCTCAAAACCTATCTTTCTCTCTCTGTACTCTGATGATATAGCTCATGGACTAGCTAGGCCTGTATATATAGGATGCATAAGTCCTCGAAGCCCCTATTTCCTTGCGCAATTTTGATTGGGGTCCAATTACATAACATGTGTGAATTGGCCCAAATCATACCTGTTGTCACCTTAGGTCCAACTACACAATCATAGAAAGAAGAAGATTCCTTCCTCATGCAAGGAATATTCACTAGGAATATCTTGGCATCTGATAGTACACTGTCCCTCATCTGATCTCAACTAGGTCTCTGTCTGAACTTCCATGCATCAGTTATGCATGAACGAATACTCAGTTATCTGAAAATAACAGTTGTCACATGCATGCAAGCATCAACAAACTGTATCTCATTAATCTAACAACTTGTTAAACTAATCTAACTGAACTTGACTAAGTTACACTAACTCAACCTATCCTCTCAATATAGAACTCATCCTTAATTCCTCAATCAGTGGAGCAAATCAAGGACACATTCCCCAATCAGTGGAGAAATTATTGCATGTTCTCACAAAGACTTCAATTTTGATTTTCCATAACTAATTAACTCATGGAGAATTAATTAATTAATATTCAAACTGTTGGTAAGACCGAATTCGAATTTTACTTCCTATTTCTAGTCCAGGGACTGACTAAAATAGGAATCCACATTGCATTGCTAAAAATAGAACTTCTACTTTTAGCACTTCCATTTTTCATTCCCTATTGCCCAATCTAGCACCGATGCCCAAACTGTTATTTTTAGCAGTGCTATTTTAAGCACTTCTATTTTTAGCAATTTCTTGTTGCCAATTTTCAACACTCCTTCTCAACAAGAGAGGCTTCCTCTTGAACCCGATCCTGTACCTTTGGAATGTTCTACATGCAACACATCTACTAAGTGTGGTTGCTCCAACAACTCTCTAAACAAAAAAAAACTCCTAACTGACCTCTCTGTTGGGCTAGAAACATACTCTAATGTTGAAGCTCTACCTGTTGCTGACAAGTGCTCCCTCACTGACCTCTGCGCTATTGTAACATCTCCATGCATCTCGCACCGGTGCACCCTTCTCTGTGCTACCCTACACTGTGCAACACACTTGTGCCTCTCGCATTGTTGCAGCTTGCATGCTCTGCACTGTCTTGGGATTCCTTGCACTATAGCTCTCTCTGCTGCTCCATCCACACCTGTTTATACCCAATCAATCAGTTCGACTACTCCTCATCAAGGCTCCCATATCAATGTCGAATCAAAGAGGTTAGGTACCTCAAGGACCCTGCCCCTCCTCCTTGGGACGATCACTCTACATCGCCCCACCTCCTACCTGGAGGTATGGCTGCATGTGATCCCTCAGCCCACTTGGCTCAAAGTTTCCCCCTATTGGAGGTCTCTGCATGAGTAGATGTCTCTACTCGATATCCACTCAGCTTCCCCTATTGTGGCTGCTCCACAACCTCCTGAAGCTATTGCACCAATCGTGGCTCCTCCACAATCATCTGAGACTTCTTTTGGCGTTGCATGTTGAGGGGTAATATACTCTCCCTCTCAACCACCAAGTATCCATCAATTGCCTTGCTGCTCAAGGCTTTGCATGCATCTTGAACCTAAAGAATATACAAGTTCTTGACCCATGAACCAATCTACTTCACCTGTCTAGTGATGATGTGTCTAAGGAAAACCTTTCCCTTACTGAAGACTACATCATAGCCTCTATCTTCCAACATTGCAATCAACACCAAGTTTCTCTTCAGTCCTGGTACATACTTGACATCGGTCAAGGTAAGGTGAGCTCCATGCTCCCTCTGAAAAATAACTGTGCCTACACCTCAGACACTATACTTTTCATCATTACCCATCGCTATGATTGTCTGGAGATCTTTCTCCTCCAAAGTACTAAACAAACTCTTGTCACCGGTCATGTGGAAAGAATCTCCACTGTTAAGAAACCAACCACTTCCCATCATGGATGAAACCATGTATGCGAAGAGTGTGAAATCCAACTCGAACTGTGAAGCAAGTGCCTCACCTTCAGATCCTTCCCTAGATCCCTTCTTGGATTTCCTCTGTGGACAATTTGTAACAAAATGGCCCACCTCATGACAACAAAAGTATCACACTTTCGATTTGTCAACCTTCTTCCCACCATGGGAAGAACTAGATTCGGAAAGAGAAACCTTCTCCTTCCCCTTCTTCACCTTACTCACTAAGGCACAGTTCTCTTCGTCCTCCATGGATGAAGAACCGTCTCCCGTACTCCATTTGATCTCCTCCTGCATCAAATCCAACCATAGTCGTTCCCAATCTGGTAGTTTCTCCCTTCCATTAACCAAGTCCTGGTAGCTATGCTAGCCCTGAAGGCCAAGGAGTGCTAGACTCGCCATGTCATCATCAGCTGTCATGACCCCTACACTTGCAAGATCATCCCTGCATGAGGTGAGCTTGTTTAGATACATAGAGATCGTGTCATCCTTTTCACACTTTATCTTTCGATGTTTGTCCTTCAGTTCCAGCTTCCTCTGATCACTGCTATTCTGATAAAGATCTTTCAATGTTTTCCACATTGAAAATAGAGTCTCCTTCCCATGGATGCTCGAGACAATGTGATCTCGAACTCCCTCTAGGAGGGTTCTCCTAGCTCTAGCCACACACTTCTTCCATTCCGCCAGTTGAGTAGCATCAGTCGGCTTCGCGACTTCTTGATCAATGAATTCCTTAAGGCCATTATCTTCTAATACTGCCCCATGTGATCCTTCCAGGCTATATAATTCGAACTACCATCAAGCGCATATTCGAGTCTCAAACCATAAAATGCCATCGGTGAAATAGATGTGATAAGAGCTCAATTCAATATTCAGAAACCACAAACTTCAACTCTCCCTTGTTGTATATTGTTCTTCCTTGATCACCTGTGCTCTGATACCATGTATGATTTTCTCTACAAATCAGCTAGCTCATTGATATCATGTAGAAATTTCACCTGCAGATCAAACTGATATATCAATGTACTAAAGCATAATACTAGATCTACATCTACCATAAACTTTGTGGAGGCTTAATTGAACATGAGAAACATCAAGCATGAACATATATAACTAAGAATGAGAAGTAATCAACCATAACACAGAAGATATAACCTGGGGAAAGCACCAGCCTAAAACCCCATGTCTTTATTATCAATCAAGTGGAAATCCTCAACAACATACAAAAAGAATCAGCTCAAAACCTATCTTTCTCTCTCTGTACTTTAATGATATAGCTCATGGACTATCTAGGCCTGTATATATAGGCTGCACAAGTCCTCCAAGCCCCTATTTCCTTGCGCAATTTTGATTGGGGTCCAATTACATAACATGTGTGAATTGGCCCAAATCATACCTGCTGTCACCTCAGGTCCAACTACACAGTCATAGAAGGAAGAAGATTCCTTCCTCATGCAAGGAATATTCACTAGGAATATCTTAGCATCTGATAGTACATTGTCCCTCATCTGATCTCAACTAGGTCTCTGTTTGAACTGCCATGCATCAGTTATGCATGAGAGAATACTTAGTTATCTGAAAATAACAGTTGTCACATGGATGCAATCATCAACAAAATCTAACAACTTGTTAAATTAATCTAACTGAACTTGACTAAGTTAAACTAAGTCAATTGATCCTCTCAATATAGAACTCATCCTTAATTCCTCAATCAGTGGAGCAAGTCAATGACACATTCCCCAATCAATGGAGAATTTATTGCATGTTCTCATAAAGACTTCAAGTTTGATTTTCCATAACTAATTAACTCATGGAGAATTAATTAATTAATATTCAAACTGCTGGTAAGACCAAATTCGAATTTTACTTCATATTTCTAGTCCAGGGACTGACTAAAATAGGAATCCACACTGCACTACTAAAAATAGAACTTCTATTTTTAGCACTTCCATTTTTCATTCCCTGTTGCCCAATCCAACAATAATGCCCAAACTATTATCTTTAGCAGTGATATTTTCAGCACTTCTATTTTTAGCAATTTCTTGTTGCCAATTTTCAACATGGAGATGAATAGGAAGTTAATTACTTGATGTTGTAGACCTTTATTTACTTTGTGTAATTGCCTCCTGGACATAGAAACATGATAAATGTACATTTTGTCCAATCAACTATTAAACTTCTACAACCTTTCTCTACTTACCCTTTGCTTATCCTATCATTTTTTCCTTCACTTAATGGGTGCATTTAAGCTAGAAAACCCTTTTCCTTTCTTCTTTTTAAACAAAAACAAACTATCTAAATCTACCCTTATAGCCTCTAAGGGCTCAGATTAAACTGATGAGCACCTTATTATTCTCTACCTAACTACTGATCTGCCAAGATTAAACAGTTTGGCTAGATCTTTATTCTCTAACTATAACATCAAATTTAAAGCATGAAGCAATCAAGATTAAACAATTTGACTATCATGGGTTGTGGCATCTAAAACAAGCTGCACACAACCATTATTTTGTAGAAATAGAGTAGTGGCATTTAGACTTGCTCACTTTCAGAGTTTATTTGTTTTCTTTCTACCTAACATTTTCTTTTTACCTTGAATTTTTAAAGCATCTAACCTAACATTTTCTTTGATATGGACATCATCATCAAGATTTTTTTGAACTAACATTTTATTCACTATTGTTATGTCCATATCGTAACTTAAGATTTTTTTCAAATATTCTATCTTATCATAATCAAAAAATGCTACAACATAACATAAGCAACGCTAATGCAAGCTTGAAATCAATGTAGTCGTCATATTACAATAAAGAAAAATGCTCATGATAAACATTGTTGTAACATATTTAATATTCTTTACACACTATTTTAGTGCCTTTAAGCATTAACACAACACATTAGTCACTCTTGTAAATAATAATAATGTAGACATGCCTCCTGCAGTAATAACACCATCTCAAACTGGAATACAAACATATTTTATTGTGAATAGCAAACATCAGAGCACTTATATTAAGAAGTGCATAAATGTTCCAACTGAGAGTGGGACTCTAACTCTCCACTCAACCATAGAAAAGCTACAACCACTATTACTTGTAGTTGTCATCCCCAATCCATATTCCAAAGCTTGAGGTGGAGTGTTTTCAAAGGGAGGCCTTCAATTAATGCACAAATGAACCAGAATGCACCAAGCCACCTTGCCTTCATCCCCAAGGAAAGTCATTTCTCTTTTGTAATGCTTATGCCTGGAAAGTTTCATTAGGACTCTTCAGTTGGCTTATAGCTCTCATCCATGCCCAACAACGCAATTCGAGCTACTACCCTTATGCCTCTTCTTCAACAGTTCTAAAATGTCACTTTCTCTGCCTCTTCTGCAACTTCTATGTATCAGGAAGTTCTCTCCCTCTAAGTATGTTACATTTCACTGTGTTCCTCGATCCCCATCATGAGCGCATGTATCAGTGGTTCCATAACCTCGCCCTTTCTCTCGGCCAACTTCTTTCTTTTCCATGATGTCATAACAGTCCCTACTCGTGGAAAATATGGCCCATGTTGCCTTAATGTTTTATATCCTATTCTTACTTACTAAGGGAGTCAAAAGACACCTGCCCATGTCCCTTTTATGCCAGTTAATTTATGGCATCGTCAACCCACTCAACCAACCATGACTGATATTTAAAACAATAGTTCCCTCAAGCAATCTCTCGCCTCAAGGAATGGAATTTATGACCCGCTCACAACCTTTCAATTTATAACAGTATTTACATTGCATACATGAGGATATGCAATTGGGCTATTATGCCCTACATAGATTTGGTTGCAATCTAGTTCTTTGGAGCCTCTAATGGAAGAATTTGGAAGATCCCATAGAGTTTAATAGTCATTAGGTTAATATTATTTAAGCCATCCCAAGGCCCTTCTAGAGTTATACAAAGTAGGGGAAGCAATGTGTTATTCATGTTGTTGATGTGCAATAGGAGAGATGTGAATTTTAAGGGAACATCTCCATGAATATGAAAAAGACATTGTGGAATCCATGAGCATGGCCACTGCCTTTTCCTCGAAATGGGAAAAGTGGAAGAATATCATTGCTTATAAAAAAGAAAAAAAGCCAACTAAAGTTAGAGACTAGTACATTAAAGATGTGGGAGAGCATCCCTTTAGACTTAGGGATTCTTTGATGATGCTACAAGGAAAGTAAATGGAATTACTAGCCTCCTTGGAAACCCTATACAACCCAAGTAACTCATATCATAATGTCGATCAACCTCCTTCTTACACATGACCAACTCAAATATTTGAAAGATTATATAGTGGTTACAATGACTAAGGACTCAACTAACATTTTTGAGGTAGAAGAAGATAATTTGGCCAGTAAGATCGGGTGATGTCTATTTCAGGATTAAATATTAGTTATTTAATTTATTTTCTGTCCAATAATTTTATTATTAAACAATTACAAAGGTATATACTTACAAACATTTACATAAAGTTGTTTAGGTGGTCTGGTTTGATGCTCTAGTTGATGTTCCTGTTGATGATGAATACAACACTACTAAATTGTTGTAAACATATTGGAGTGTGAAAATAACAATTTTAATTAGATAAAACAATGATCTAATAACTCTACAACCATTATAGATAAAATGCATAATTTAATTTAAATTAATCTAAATCTTAAAACAAGTTAAAACTAATCATACAAAAACTTAAAAGGCACATAAAAAAATATAATATAAATTAAAAAATTTTAAGTAAGACACATTATAAATTAAGATAAAAAAAATTAAAATTTAATAAATTAAAAATAAAATTAAGTATATCTTTGTCTGTGCATACAAAAAAATACATTAGAAAAATATTATAAAAAAATTGTGATTAATATGTTAATCTAATTAAAATTTAAAGAATTGGATTATATATATATATATATATTCTCCACAATTAAGATTGATATTGTAGTTGTCTAATTTCCGTCCGCTATCATTATCATTATTAAATATACAATATTACCCTTAACCTAAAATAAATAATTAAAAAATCAAACTAAAAACATCATAATATTATACATAACCTACCTGGCCAAATAATAATTTCTTGAAGAAAATATAAAAAAAAAACGGCTATATATATATAAAAAATAAAATCCACAATTAAGATGATATTGTATTTATCTAATTTCCATCGGCTATCATTATAATTATTAAATATAACATATTACCCTTAACCTAAAATAAATAATTTAAAAATCAAACTTAAAAACATCATAATATTATACCTAACCTACCTTGCCAAATAATAATTTTTTTTTGAAAAAAAAAAAAAAACGGCTTTATCAAATAAAGCACACTTCAAAAATATCTATTCATATTACCTTATTTATTAAAAAATATTATTATCTTGGAAAAATTTTGTTAAAAATATAAAGCCCACCTTAACTTTTATATTATAAGTATTCAAAAGCGCGACGGAAGAAGAAATTCATTGGAATTTGTTGTAAACGAAAAGTATTCAAAAGCGACGGAAGAAGAAATTCGTTGGAATTTGTTGTAAACGAGTAGAATATATGAAAGGGTTGGAAAATTTGAAAAAATTAATTTAGTGGTACATGCGAGAGAAGTAGATGGTGACAAGAACTGAATGTGATTTTTAGAATAATTTTAGTACCACGTGGGAAAAAGTAGTTGTTGTGTTGATCATAATGAGCAATATATAAAGCAAATTTTAATTTCGTGTCTTATAGATAAGGATTCATATATTAATTTGGTGTTTCGTTTTGTTGTTATTATTATTATTATTAAGAGATTCATGTATTAATTTGGTGTTTGGTTTTGTTGTTATTATTATTATTATTATTGTTTAAAAGTGGAAATATGTGTTAATGATAAAGATTGAGCTTCTTCCTTTTGGTTTTATGTCAAACTTGTAAACCATATGTACTGGAGTGTACAGTCTAATTTGTGTGGAGATGTGATACCCCCTAGTTAACATTCTCCTTGATGTAATTCTAATTGCTTTAAAATAACTGAGAAAGAGACATAGAATCCATTGCTTGAGGAAGAGGGTTGTGTTGGGCCACCAAATTGTCCTATTTTTCACCATTTTAAACACCCATTTTGATCACTTTACCACACTTATTTGTCCGCCTATTACCCAACCTTTTGTGTTTCCTCGTGAATGTGCCACATTAAACTTACAATGTTAAAGTAGTTGATTATCATTATTTTACTTTATTTTTGATGAATTAGAAAAGATTATTGTTGGTTTTGCTAATGATGGTTTTCCTAGTGCTGTGGCAATGGTTCTTATGTTGTAATGATAACAACCTCCAAGATTAACATACTTATGCAGCTCCAAGTGGAATTTTGGAGCATGGATTTTACTCCTAGGGATGCTGACGTGGATTTGTGTTGTCTCACTCATACCCGGGTCAAATCTGTTAGGCTCCATCACAATTCAGACAACTCGCACATGCATAATCAAGTGACCAACTTTGGACATGAATTGCGGACAAACTAAAATGAATTTGGAAATTTGCTACATGGGTGTTTCTCAGAACATCCCCAATTAGGTGTATCTGGGCAGTTTCTCCAAAACGTTTTTGGATTGAGAGCTACATGCAGTTCTCTTAGGCATATATTTCATGTTGTGGTGGTTGACAGACTGTGTCCCAAACAGAGCCATCACTTGGCACTTGAAACAACCCCAACCTATTCTTCATTGATTCTATAACAAATAAATCTATTGTAATCAGATCTTGAGTTATTTTCCAACTAAGATCTCCCAAAAGAAAATAGATTCAATATTTTGTAATTTGTCCATAACTGTGACAACCCAGATTTGGGGGGTTTGTTCCAATTCTTCTCCTTATCTCTTTGTATAAAATGTACGGGAAAAACATGTTGAGCGTAAGTAAACAAGAGTTGGGCTAGAGTTAAGATAGGAATGGGGTTGGTACCATCATCCATGTAATAACACATCTTGTAACTTCATTTCTAAAGCTAATCAATCTCTGCAAGTTTGTGGCTTATCTCTGAATTGTTGATTTGTGAGTTGTGAATCACCAACCCCCTATTGAGAAATCTTAGCATCAGTGATTAGCCAATGTCAATTAACTATTGTTGTGTGCATATATTTTTCATGATAACCTTGAAATAAAAAGACCTACTCGAATCGATAATTTATGTTTGAGCGACTTAACTTGTGTTATTAAGACAATTTGTTTTCCTAACATGTTCCTTGAGGAAATGGTCATTCTTTAAATAACCATCTTGGTTGGTGGAAAACGACTAAAAGTGTTGACTGTGCATTGAATTCACATGGAAGTGGAAGGACTAGTCCAAGTGCCCTTTAGCACAAACTGTAACCAAGGAAAAGAACAAAAAATTATGAGCAACATGGGTTGTGCTATTAGAGGATGATGTTTGTGCGACTAGTGGGCAGAAAAAATGTAGTTAATCCGTTGGAGGATGCATGACGTTCATAGGATGTGTGTTCCCTCTTTATCTAGCATGCATACAAGCAAGAGGATTGTAATTAATACAACACTGAGAGCTACTGTGCGGAAAAAAAAATGCAAAGTTGCGAAAGAGATCAGATGGTCTCTAACATTGCATACACTTTGATAAAGAGCACCAACTAAGGAACCTTATGATTGAAGCTTGAGGTGTGAATTTCTCAAAAGAATGTGGCTTTCCTATAAGGTTGAAGAACCCACTTGAAGCTTGTGAATTGATGAACATGTTAGATTTGGGAAGAATCACTTAGGTGCTTGTGAGGGTTGTTGAACCAACCGAAGTTGCTTGAGAACTCTGATGGTTGAATCATTGTTGAACCACATGCATAGTGTGGAGCTATAAAAAAGGTCTCTTTCACCTCTAATTACCTCACATTAATATGTCAATCTGAGAGCGTTTTGTTATTTCAAAGAGTGTCTCAGTCTGAGGCTATTATTTTCCAGAGTAATGCTAGTAGCACAGTGTTTGAAAATACAAGAGTAAATGGGTGCTTGTTTTCAGCTAATTGCTTCAAAATATTAAACCACACATTCAGAAAACTAAGCAATTTATCAATCAAGGGTTCGGTAGCAATAACCCATCCCTTTGGAAACTGATGGAAAAGGAAATCAGATAACAGATCATGGATCTGGGAGCCGGACAGTAGATGTCAATACTCACTATAGCCTGAGATTGTTCTTCACACCAAAATAACAAATAACAAGAAATGGAATGGCAGATAAGAAATGGAACAACAATTAAGAAATCGAACAACAAATCTGAAATGGAACAGCAAATCGGAAATGGAACAACAACTAAGTCTAACAAGTAGTAACACCTTAGTCTATAAGATTGAATGCATTAATCGTAATCTACAAGAATCAAACGACAATCCTTCACTCTTAAGGGCAGATTGAATAACACACACAAATGGAACAACAACACTTGAAAACCATATATACACACAACACACTTTGATAGTAATCTGATCCAGGTATCACCTCAGTTAGAAAGAGTGCGACTGCATTTCAAAATAGAACAACATTGTTTATAAATCCAACAATCGTAAAGAACATAACTTCCAAGATGAATTCTGTAATGTTAATGAACAAGTGCACAGAACAAAGGCTCTGTAATGGAACAACAACAGTATTCTGTAAAGACTAGCAGTATTATATCAACACCTAAAATAATAGTAATACGATGCAGAGTTAATACAATAGTTTTGTCTTTAGAAACCTTTATAAATTAAACATAACAGAGCATGTGATGTAAACTTACAAAACACATCAGATTACCAAATAACGTCGATAAGCAAACCACGCATAAACCAAAGGTAATGGTACAATAGCAAGTGTCCTCTAGAGCCGGGCCCTTAGCCTCCAGGGGTACACCGCTTGAAGTTATTCCAGACTCAAATATGAAATAGTAACCAAGTTTGTATTAATGCATAAAGTGAAATTACAATAGAGCAGTTCTTAACGAGACTCGATGATCAAAGTTTTGATCTTAAAAGAAATTACATAAACATAACAACATCTAACTCTCTCCTCTCAAGCTAACAATGCTACCCCTTTTATAAGGGTGAAGGCGGAGATATCTAAGTACAGAAATAGATAAAATAGCGATCCCTCAGGATTCGCCGAACCGTTAGTCCTCAGTCATTTCTTTTCTTTCCTACGCCAAGCCGATATCTCCACTTCCTTTCTAGGGATGATTTGCTTTGATTTTCTTTGCCTTGTTTGCATACGGTCTCCTGTCAAAGGGACAACGGTTAACCCATCCTTGTCCTTTCCTTTGGAACGCCAACTTCTCGTTTTTCCTCCTTCCTACATAAGGAAATGACAATTGTCAGCGTTTTCGTCTTTCATATTAATCTCACATGTTTTATTACAATTTTCCAAGTTCATGATGCAAAAGGTTTGTAAGTTCTAATAAAAAGACGCTGAAATAATTATCAAAAACATACCTTCTTTAGTACTCCACACACCCCCCTGCTTACCCTTTTTCATGCCCTCATGAAAACATTGTAGTTGACGTGTAAGGCAGTGAGTGAGTAGGCTAGAGATGGAATCTCATGTGAAGGCCTACAACCATGATGCGTAACTAGGTATTCAAAGAAATGGCATGTCTGACCCTCGGGCATCTCATACAGGGCTTGGTATCCGGGTGCAGGGTGCCAAATAATTGGACTCCAGAACCTATATCCTAACCAGGATGGCCCTGCCCTCAAAACGATTTCGCCATAAAGGTGCAAGCGGTTGGCAGCTAATTTAAAATTCTCATACTTAAATTGTTCCCTGAGCTGGATATTCGGATTAGAGATTTGATACCGAAATTTAGCTGCATCAATGGCCGGGATTTGATAGAGAAAAAGTATTCTAATCCCTGTCGAATGAGTGCCTCGGTCCTAATGCTTCAATTACACCTGGAGTCTTCATGAGGATTCTACGTTTTCTCCACAACTGTATTGGATCCCTAGGCTCAACTCTTATCCATAAATCTAATCTGTTTTCTTGTCTTTGGAAAGCATTATAGGCTTTGAGCCATTTAATTTGATTAACCCCAAATGAAGTAAATGCTTGTAATTGGATATCCCCAACAAAAGGGTCAGGGTTCAGCTTGGTCTCCTGTTCTAATATAAGGTTATGTAAATAAAACTCACACAATAGTCTCTGAACTTTTAACCCGTAGTGCTTACAGCAGTTTATAAAATCATTGATGGTGTTAATTTGTATGGGAGCACCTGCTTTAATAGCCTTTATTTTCAATTGCAAATATCTTTCCATTATAAACAAGGCATAATTCTTAGCAGGGGCTCTACATGCTAGGACGTCATTGTATAAAGAACATAAGGTATCCATCTGCTTGATAACTATATTTAACCTACGATTTACCTTCGCGAATTCCTCTTATTCCCTTCGCCACCCTTCAAAGGCCTGGCTTTCGGATAGATTGACGTTCCTAAGCTGCTGATGTAGCTCTTCATACTTTTCTCGAGGGACCGTTTGCTCTCTAAGCTTTTCTGCTGCTTGCTGTGCTTGCTTCAAACCCTTTTATAGGGTTAACATTTTTGGATCTCTTTCCCATGCGGTAGTATAAGCCGGGAGTTTTACCTCAACTTTCGTATTGCGTTGTTTTGAGTTCATGACTCTTATTACTCCCGAAGGTGGTGCCTCCATATGAATTTCCTTATCGCGGGTCAACATCTCATCCATTTCTATCTTAACGTGGATATCATTCCATTGCTGTTTCTTTTCAAATGGAACAACAATTTGATCCTCAACATCATTTGGAACAACAGCCTAGTTTTCGACAGGGTTTTGAAGCAGGATGGAGTCTGGTCCTCCGCCTCTTTGTCTTGAGGGGTTTTGCTGGAGTGGTTGCATTTTTCCTTCTCGAAGTCCTTTTTACCCTTTGCCTTGATTTTAGAATCCTAATCTGCTAGTGTAGCTAAACTATTATATTCAGTGATCTCTGTTGTTCCTTTCGCAATTCACTAATTTCCGCAATTTCCTTGGAAGGAACAGCAGGTTGTTCACTGCAGCCTGGACTGTGACTAATTCCATGATTTTCTTTCTGGGGTGTTTCTTCATTACTCTGCTCTAGTTTTTCCGAGGCAAGAACCCTAACTGGTTATGTTATTTCTTGGGCGACCTCCTTTTCTGCCCCTGTTTCCTCCGGATTTCCTTCTGGTGTCTTCTGGCTAGGAACGGATTATTCCTATTCAGCATCTCTTGTCATATTTTCATCATGAACAGACAGATTCTCTTCTTCTGCTTCCTTTGCATGTGATTCTTTAGGTGAATTTTCCTCCTGGGGTTTTTCTTCGGCATGGAGGTCTGATGGACTGGAAGGTTGGCCATATTCGCCCATATTGGCCAAGACTTTGGCCAATTCATCTTCTCCCAATGGGTCCTGCAATGGGCTACCTTCCTGCTGTTCTGTTTCCTCCTCCTGCTTAGGGTGCTCGGATTCCTCCTCTTTTTCTCCTTCTTCTTCTGATTGCTCAGCTTCTTCTTCTTTTTCTCCTTCTTCTTCTTCCTGCTCGGCTTCTTCTTCTTTTTTTCCTTCTTCTTCTTCTTTTTCTCCTTCTTCTTCTTCCTGCATTCCTTTCTCATCATCTTTCCCTTCTGGTCGTGGGGGTTGCTCATCTTCTATTTCTATCGGCTGGCTGGTGTTTTCTTGGGGCTTCTCCAGCCTCCCTCGTAGCCATGCTAGCCGGACCGATTTCCTGCATTTTTCTGGCCGCTCGGGTGTACTGGTGGCATGTTTACGCTTTGTCGATTTCCTGCATTTTTCTGGACGCTCGGGTGTACTAGTGGCATGTTTACGTTTTGGGGATGGTGTGGTCAATCCTCAATTTATCATGGCAATTAGCTCTTCCCAGCTGCTCTACTGCTAAGTGAGGCTATGGCTGACTATTAGCCGAATCAACCCATGATGACTAACAACTGACTCTACATGTTGTGATTTTTTGCTCCGTTCAACGTCATGAAGTAATGAATTCAAAAATGCAAGTAAATTTACAGAGCATTTTTGCTTTAGTACAACTAAGAGTTTAAGATGTCGTGGTCTTACCACATCTTTCTGCCTTCACAGATGATGTAGCTTTGAATGGTCTTCGCCAATTCCACTCACGGCTGGCCTAGTGCTGCTGGCAGAACCCCCTTTTCTATAATTGTTAGGCTCTGGCCTTCATCCTGGAAGATTTCTATGATCTTCTGCAATCTCTCCTTCTTTAACATCCATACAGGTCCAGTGGCTGGCAGTCCTGAGACTTCTGCGATTATGTTGTCAGTGACTGCTATGCATCTCTCCCTCACTGTGGAGTGATCCTCTTGCAATTTCTGCAAGAATTCAATTGCCACAGTATCGTTAGACTCCTACAAGGGGTTGAGATAAGTCAGCCACCCTACTCTTGCCAGGATTTCCCGGGCAGCAGCAGAGATTGTTAACACCTGCGGTTCTCTCTGAATCAATCTTCCTCCCATGGCTTCGTTGTAAACTCTCAATGGAACGACAGCTGTTCGCGCTGTTGAAACACAGAGAGGCTGACAGACGCAAGACTCGTTCAAAATCTGATGCTTCAGATTATACAATGGAAATGGCTTATGAACCGCAAGTCATGCAGAAAAAATAAAAAAATAGTATACCGTTGAGCCGTGCTATACCCCAGTACACAGCTTCCTGAATAGTGATCTGATGCGTAATTTAGGGAATGATGAGGTTAACCTCCCCCCCTGCAATGTGATAGGCTGTCCCAGCCGTCAAATAAAGGAGCAGTGCCCGCTCTGAAACAAAGTCCTTAAGGAACAGCGTATGACAATATGCCATGTTTACAAAAGTAGCAAATTACCGAAATCGAGGTGTAGAGTTGCGTCGCTTAATATGTAAGAGACTGCAATGATATGATGCGAGGTTGGGGATAGGACATCTACCGTGGATAGAGAGTCTCATGCGGTCATTGTCAATTGTTCTGTCATGATTGGTGATAATATATATTCATGCATTGTATGGTTTGGGAAATAATATATAATTGATTACTAAGGCATAATAAACAGAAGGGTGCTAATAACTTACCTATTGGTGTAAATAATGTGACTTCAATACCATTAACAGTGCTCTGTTGCCGACAGGTATCCATAACCTTGGTAGAGTTGTTTATTTCACCCATGGAACCATGATCCTTTGTATCTTCTTAGGGAATGTTGTGTGATGTCAAAATGTAGGCCATTATGCTGGCTTGGTGACCAATTAGCCATAATGCCATTCATGAGGAAGGAGCGAAAGTTGGGCAGGTCGACTTGTGATGAGACCTCCTGTTCCAAAGGTTCTTTATTTGATATACCTTTTGGATCATATCCCTGGTGTGGTGGCCATAGTGGGAATGCCACTTCACTTTCGTCCTCATGATCATGGTAGGCTGGCTCTTGATGAGACCCCCTATCCTGCATTTGACAACTTATAAGTCATGTTTGCTCTTTTTTCTTTCTTTTTCATCCAGTACTTTCCCTATTTATACACAAAGGGTGGTTCAACACTCCTTAAGAGTAGTAATGGTGGAAGAAGTCTTAACATCCCAATAGGAAGATATAAACCCTTTTCTCTTATTCCTGAATAATAATAAAAAAGGATTAAAAGGGACCAACATGATAAAGATAATGAATCAGAGCAGAATTAGTAGAACAATTACAGCAAAAGATAATGAATAAGTGTGTCCTTCCTTTTATCATCTTACCAATTCAGAGAAATTTCTTATAAAGATAACGATTTATGATTCACTAATTTCAGTATGTTGTGATTTTGTATCCATTGCATAAGTGCATAGCTGTATTCTAAAAGACTTGAAAGAACAGGAACAATAATCATCCTTAATTTAGAATAACAAAAGGAACAAGTTGTTTCAAAGGGAGAGCAAAAGAATGCAAGTGGTGTTACTTTTGGAAGAAGGAACAACAAAAGACCACAAATGTTGTTCTTTTGCAAAAGGAACAGCAGAAAATGCAAATGCCATTCCTTTGAAAAATGAACAATAAAGATGGAAAACGTTGTTCCTTTGGAAAATGAACAGCATAACACAAAGATGTCGTTCCTTTAGAAAATGAACATCAGAAATCAAAAACGTTGTTCCTTTGGAAAAGGAACATCAAAACACACCAATGTCGTTCCTTTGGAAAAGGAACAGCAGAAATCGAAAATGTTGTTCCTTTGGAAAAGGATCAGCAAAGCAAACACATGCCGTTCCTTTGGAAAAGGAACAACAGAACACACAGATGTCGTTTTTTTGGAAAATGAACAACAAAAATTGAAAATGTTGTTCCTTTGGAAAAGGAACAGCAAAACACACAAATGTCGTTCCTTTGGAAAAGGAACAGCAGAAATTGAAAATGTTGTTCCTTTGGAAAAGGAACAAAAAAACACACAAATGTCGTTCCTTTGGAAAAAGAACAGCAGAAATCGAAAACATTGTTCCTTTGGAAAAGGAACAACAAAACATGCAAATGTCGTTCCTTTGGAAAAGGAACAACAGAAATTGAAAATGTTGTTCCTTTGGAAAAGGAACAACAAAAACTCACAGATGCCATTCCTTTGGAAAAGGAACAACAAAAATTGAAAATGTTGTTCCTTTGGAAAAGGAATAGCAAAACACACAAATATCGTTCCTTTGGAAAAGGAACAACAGAAATCAAAAATGTTGTTCCTTTGGAAAAGGAACAACAGAACACAGAAATAAAGAAAAAGAACAAAATTACAGCAAAATGAGGGCTGATCCAAAAGGGGTTGTTCTTTTGAAAAAGGAACAGCCAGAAGAAAATGTTGTTCTTTTGAAAAAAAAGGAATAGCAAAAACAATAACAGCAAAATGTTGATTCAAAAATATGTACAAAAATGGTTCAAGAAAAGAAATTATGTACAAACTGTAAAAAGAAATAAATTCCTTAATGAATTACAGGTGAGGAAGACTTCTCTTCCTCCCCCAAAATCTCCATATTAGAGTCTCGGCGTAGGTGCTGGCAGAAGGACTCCCGAGTGAGTAGTTTGTGATAGAGACGAATTCGGTGGCCATTTGCCTTGAAGGCATATCCAGAACCGTCAATAGTGATTAGAGTAAGTGTACCATTGTCATGTACCTTATGGATTTCATATGGTCCCAACCAACGAGTTTGGAGTTTCCTGGGGAAGTCCTGAAACCTGGAGTTGTACAAAAGAGCCTAGTCACCTTCGTGGAAGACTTTATTTTTAATGAGAGCATCATGCCATTTAGCTCGCTGCTGCTGGATCAGGGAAGTGTTTTGAAGTGCAGAGAGCCTAATTTCGTCCAGCTCATTGATTTGCTGTAAGCGATTAATCTGTGCCTCGGTTAGATATAAGCCAACTTCCTGTGTTGTTCGTAATGTTTGGATTTCGAATTCTATGGGGAAAATGGGTTGTTTTCCAAACACTAATTGATAAAGTGAGTAACCAGTGGTACTTCTCCATGTTGTTTTGTAAGCCCACAGTGCTTCAGGTAGTCTGGCAGCCCAATCACGTCTATGTGACGCAATGGTTTTCATTAGGATTGCTTCTATTATTTTATTGTTGCTTTCTACCTGTCCATTTACCCGTGGGTGGTATGGAGTAGTGATTTTATGTTGGACATGATAGTTGTTGAGTGTCGCAGCTATTCTGTTCCCAGCAAACTATGGTCCATTGTCTGTAAATATCTCCCTTGGAAGGCCATAACGTACAAATAGATGGAACAGGAACTGTATGACAGAGTCCTCTGTAGCTCTTGGCAATGCCTCTGCTTCAACCCACTTGGTGGCATATTCTGTTGCCACCAAAATATATGTTTTCTGGTTTGATGATGGGTTAATTGGTCCAACAAAATCAAGAGCCCATCGCTCGAATGGTTCGATGACTAGCTTTGGTTTTAGAGGCATCTCATCAGACTGACCAGGGCGTCCTGCTCTCTAGCATATGTCACAGGCTTGGACAAATTTCTTTGCATCTTTGAAAATCGTGGGCCAATAATACCCTGTTTGCAGCGCTTTATGTCCAGTTCTGCGGTCGGCGAAATTTCCACCACATGGTTCTTCATGGCAGGCTTTTAAAATGTCAAAGATTTCATCTTCTCGAACGCATCTCCTGATATGCATGTCTGCCCCTGTGTGGAACAAATAGCCCCCAATCCACGAAAATCGAGTACTCCGCTGAACAATCTGTTTCCGCTCATTAGGGGTTAGATGCTTTGGTAGTTTACCTACTGCTAGGTAATTGGCAACATCAGCATACCAGAGTGTTTGAACAGCTACAACAAATAGATGCTCGTCCGGAAATTGATCTTTAACTATTGTCGCATCAATTGGCTTTGGCATTCTTGAGAGAAAATCGGCTACAAGATTTTCTTTTCCAGGTCGATCCTTGATTGTAATATCAAATTCTTGCAATAAAATCAGCCATCTAATTATTCTGCCATTTTGATAGGCTTGTTTGCTAAATATTTTATGGCAGAATGATCTGTGTACAATATAACATGATATCCAGTAATGTAATGTATGAACTTATTGACAGCATGTATTACAGTTAGAAATTATTTTTCAGTAACAGTGTAGTTTAATTCAGCAGGGGATAAATTTTTGCTGATGTAATAAATTGCATATGGTTTTTTATCCTCTTCCTACTCAAGGACCGCTCCAATGGCTGTATATGAGGCATCAGATGATATCTGGAATGGCAAATCCCAATTTGGTCCTCGAAGGACTGGGGTTGTAGATACGAGCTTCTTCAGATTCTTGAAAGCACGTTCACATTTTCTGTCCAAAGAAAATCAACGTTACCAGTTAGTGCATACAAAGGTGCAACAATATGCGAATAATGTTCTATAAACCTCCTGTAATAACCAGAAAATCCAAGGAAATTGCGTACCTCTGTTTGAGTGGTAGGAGTGGGAATAAGGAAAAGTATTTGGATTTTGGCTGGGTCTACCTGAATGCCAGCTGCTGAAATATAGTGTCCTAGGATAAGTCCTTCTGTCATCATCATATAAAATTTTTCATGGCTTAGACAAAGCCTGGTAGCAATGCAGCGTTGTAGGAATTTTTCTAGTGTATCCAATGCTGGATCGAAATCATCTACGTATGGTGTAAAGTCATCCATGTTGTTAACACCCAGGTTGTTCCCTATGACTCCCAAGGGAATACGGCCGGGGTAACCACTAACCAATCTTTGGACTACAGCTTCTAGCCCAGCTTTAATCAGAGAGGGCTCTCTCTGTAAGGTTTGTCACTGTTCTAATGGAGTTTTAGGCTAGTTATGAAGTAAGGGTTTGTTTGTTTTTTGTGTTTGGTTGGGGGGATGCTTTCTGATAGTTTTTTTAAAGTGTTCTCTGCAGATGAAACTAATCCATTGGGAAATGGGGTCTGTAACTGTTGTTTCCTTGAGATCCTGGCTTAAGTGCAGCTGGAATTACAGGGCCTGTATGTATTTCATAAAACAAACTGTAAATTGTGAGGGTGAAACTGAGAATCAACTAGTAAAGAGCATTTAAGAATTCTTCACTGAGCTGGGATGTGAGAAAGGGATCTATTACTTAGAAGAATTACCTGAATTCCTGAAACAATAGATTACTGTGATGATATAGTGTGAAAGGTAGCATTTAAGAATTACTCTTTCATTACCATAACTGAAGAAAACATTTAAAATAGCTTAGATTGAGCTCAGGGTAGTCGGTGATTAAATCCTGAGTCTATTCTTTTTCCTTGCTATTTAGATTTTAGATACATGGAAAACATGATTGATATATGAAAGATAACAAACATATAACAAAGAGTAACAAGAAAACTTATTGAGCCATGAAATACGCAGGAATCCTGCAACATTCAGCCATACACCAGCAAGACATCAAGAGACACAATGCTTCAGAAATCCCATCATCCTTTGTATTAGTTCTATGAAGATTTACAATAGGAGAGTTACAGAATAGATATCAAGAGATTTCTTACATCCAGAGTCCAACCCCTGCTAACAAATGCGAGGGGAAATATATAGAAGTC
>APFE030705832.1:16997-40036 GCA_000404065.3 Pinus taeda
AACAATAGAGGGATTCTATGGGGCAAAGTAATAACAATATGGGGGCAATAGGGGCACAACAATATTAATAAGGGGTACAACTAGCATAGTAATGGGGTAATCACTAGTATTATAGGGACCCAATAGGTTTATTCTTAAATTGTGATTGTTGTTCATTCAGGATTGTTGTTCCATTGCAATTGTTGTTACTTTATAACTGTGATTTATGCTTATTATATCGAAGCTCAGATTACTTTTCCTTTTAATGTTAAGTGTGTCGCATGTTTAATTTGGTTTGTTGTACATTCATATTTGATCTAAGTTGTTGTTCTATATTTTATTTCTGTTAGTCCACTATTCCATTTCTGTTTGCTCTCCAATTCAAAGGCTGTTACTTAATTCCTGTAGGTTATAATTATTGTTGGATTCATTTCCGTAGGTTAAGGTTTTGCTATTCAATCCTAGTTATAAAGATAGTTGTTGTTCCATTTCTTGTCATTTGAAATTATCATCGCTTTGGTGTGCAGAAGGTCTGAGACTGTAGTGAACATCGACATATGCTGTCTAATTCCCAGTTTGATGGTCCTTTCTTTGAGTTCTTTTTTATTTCATCAGTTTATAGAGGGAAGAGTTACAATTATAGTACCCTTGATTGATAAATTGTTATATCTTTCTAAACGCATGATTTGAGTCTTAGGTTTCTTTTTGCAAGAAGATGTTATTCCAAGCATCTATTTACTCTTGTATTTAGAGCACTATACTACTAGCATTACTTTGACAAATGACTACCTCAAACTGAGTACACTCTTTGAGATAACAAATCGTTCCTCGATTGGCAATTAATGTAGGGTAAACAGAGGTGAAAAAGACCCTTTTTACTGCTCGACAAACATCACTTTCATAGTTTATCATGCAACACAAAATAAGACCAGACATCATTGTTACTGAACAAGTGATGGAAAACACATCATCACTTTTACATTTTAAAATGGAACCAATGATTTACAAAAGCATGACCATGAAACACTAACATATCTAGAAACCATTTTTCACTTATCAAGGTGAATGGGTTGCCTCCTTGTGGTGGTTTTTCTTGTTGAACAATTGCTTCACCTGGTTCATGCATCAACACTTTGTCTTTAAGGTGCTGCTTTCGATGGAGCCTCCAACAAATGGCTCTTTGATGGTCAATTTTATCACAATGACTGCAATAGGTTTTCTTCCTGCATATCTGCTTACCATGTTCTTTATCTATTATTGAGAGGGTTTTTCACACCTCATCCTTTTGTGGGCTACCATTCTTTTCCAACACTTAGAAAATGTATGGCTATGCAATCTACAAAAGGTACATGTTTTTCAATTCCATGATTTACGTTCACCACTAAGAACATGATTACAATCGAGATGAACATTTGAATGTGGAGAGTGGTTATACCTTTCCTTGCTGTCTCTGGTGTAAGTATGGCGATGAGAGCTTTCCTCAGCTTTTTTCCTGCCATGGGATGATGGGGATATGTTCCCATCATTCTCTTTCCTCGACAATTTCAATGATGTCTCAGAAGCATATGACACCTTCGAGCATTCTCCCTCAGTGTATCTCAAGACTATAAATTGAAGTCTCTGCCTAATCTCCAATGGTTGAGTCATGTCATAGTTATTAACACCAAGTTCTTTTTCCTCCTCATGCCTCATCCTTGTAAGGAGCCTCATGTTTGTCCCTGTAATTGGGCTCTCCAAATATCCAACAAAAATCATACTATGTGAAGATGAAACTGAAAGGAAATCAACATATTTTACCTCCTTTGTCGATTTGGAAAGAACTGATGAGGGTTTCTCATCATTTGTTGTTGGTGGTTCGCTAGCTGTCTCGGCGCATTCCCCAACCTCCTTTCTGACATACCCAAGTCCTATCTGACGGGGTAATTCTTCTACTTTGATGGGGTTGAAAATACCTTGGCCGTTAACACCCAAGCCTTTTCCTTCATACCACATTTTCTTCAACATTTTGGAGCCAATTCCTGTGGTATGATTTTCAAAAACAACGAAATCATCATCAAGACACATACATGAATTTAGATAACTACTTTTTACCTCACATGGTTCATGCTGCAGCTTTTCCAACGCCACGCCTTTTACTTGCAACTATCGTAGAAAACTATGTTTCTCCTCTTTCTCTTCACGTAGAAGCATCTTCAATTCAACATTCTCTATTTGAAGATTATGTTTGTTGTGCTTCAGTTCTTCTAGGGCCTCTTCCGTGGCTCGCAACTAAAGCTGAAATCGCTCCTTTTCCTGTGTCTCTTTATAGAGCGTTGATACATTATTTCCACCCTTTTAGAAATTTTTAGCATGGTCTCGTACATTTCTTTTTCATCCTCTATCACTGCACATTCCATTGTTCATGCTTTCAATTCACATTCATGCAAAGACCGCTCTAATACCACTTGATCTAGGTCTAGGTGTGACAAATGACCCTTCCAAGACCTTCTACTTTCATGATGTGTTAGATTGCATTTTTAAAAGAACATAAATGAATACATGTTCAGGCTGTAAAAAAGAGGGACATGACAATTATCAACACATGAAAAAATAAGCCATTGATAATGAAGTTTGTCCAGGAGGGACTACGTCCTTGGGCCTCGATGTCAAGATGGTGTAGGCTGCTGCATTAAGTGCTATCAATAGTGGTGATGTACATAGAGGTGATGCCACTATCATACAAGGAAAATTCCCTCACGTAGGAGTGGATCCAAGAGATGCTCCCCCACAGGAACTCTTAGTCATAAAGGACTCCTATAGTATGACATAAACTCATGCATGATGAGCATCACACCAACATGGCATAAAAGGGATCTCAATGCAAACATACATGATGACAACATGAGCATCCCATCAACATAACGACAAAGGGATCTCAAATAAAACATGAAGAATCATGACAACAAGTACATCACACAGATGATTCCAGGTCACATCAAGTAGGAATCATGAAAACAAGTAAGAAATAAGATCCCACATCAAACATCAAATAGGGATCTATGTAGCACAATGCATGGAAAAAGAAGTACATGAACAAAATGCATATACCTCACATCCAGGGGCTATCTGAAGAAGAGGATGTCAAACTGCTGAAGTTGTTCCTATCATTAACCTCATGACCTCGAATTGCATGGAAATCACTGGTTGCATGTCGAATGTTGACACCTGCACTCCAATTAGAAAAGTGGCCAAAAAATGAAATGAGAAAATGGAAAATTTGAATGCACCATTAGATTTGTGGCGTCGAATAGTGTAAAATTGACTGTCAAATTTCTGAATTTTGACAAAGTGAAAATATGGGGCTTAAGGAATCTTTTAGATTCCCCCTAGATTCCTCAAAGATTCCCTCCTCCGGGTCCTCTACAAATCTGCTACTCAGATCAGGAAACTGACTATGCCATTAGATTCATGTCACTAAGAGGTGTAATATTGACATAAAATTTGTCCAATTTGGACACTGTAAAAATTTCACCGTCCTGGAAATTTTGCTCAGTGACGGTTCCACCTGCAATGAATTATTTAAAAAAACATTGTCTCTTTTTCCATGCCTTGGCGCATTGTGCAAATGAAGGCTTATATTAAACTTTGAGGTGGAGTCACCAAAATTCATTGTTTCGCATGTTGGTAAATATAACAATTTGTTGAGGACGGGTCGGGTGGTCAAACCCCACCCATCTCATTTTTAACACATTACAGTTTTAGGAACCACATGTATTTAATTTTTTAGGGGGGTCGGGTCCACATTGGGCAGCCCGCTGTGTAAATCCCACAACCCTTTGTTATTGTTTGGTGGGCACATTTATTAGAGGCGTGTATTAAACTGTTTGGAGGAGCCATATTAAGTGGAGGTCATTTTTTTGGGGGTGTCTGATTTGATATGGACCCATTGCATGGGTGGGGTTGGCCCTCCTGGCGGTTGTGGGTTCAATGCCCACTTGCTTTGGAATTTTAACTACATATGGTGGCGTTTCGGGGGTGTGGGCCAAGTCCACCAGAGGTGGCCCATGCCCACCCCATATTAATGTTAAATGTGGTTACAATTTGGGTTTTGTGTTTGGGGGCCAACGAGGGTCATGGTCCATCGGCCAAATTTTAAATACAGATTTGGTATGCCTGGTTGGGGGTGGCGGGGTTTGGTGTCTCGACACCACAAAATATATATAAATAGATATCAAATATAATATATAATATCTATATAATATATATATATAAATTATATATATATACACATTACTATTCATTTTTAAATATTTCGAAATTAAGGGTTATTTGGAAATTTAATGAGGCCACAATTTCGATTGATTTAGGGAGCTAAGTTTCATGCCCCAGGATCAGTCAAAATGTAGGACACTTAAACCTAGCCCACAACCCAACTTTGACTAGAGCTTTTATTGGCTCGTTCTCCTTCATACGAGCTCGGATTGATGAATCGTTCACACCGCTACGAGCAGGATGACGAGATCTATGCTTTGATCCTAGTTTGGAAGCATTCTGATCACTTTGGTTTTCGAGCTTTCATAAGCCCTGTTTGTCCTGTGTGTGTCTCTGGAGCCACCTAGATCATTGTAGCATCCTACTTGCATGAATAGTCTATCTATTTGCACTTTCTTGAAAATGAGAAATTCAATCTTCAACAGATTTATGAAAAAAATGCTAATTCTAATTCTATTTATTGTCTTATGTTTGCATTAAGGAGAAAATAGAGTTGAAGTAGTCTTATAAACTTCATGGATCATGACATAAATAATTTTGGGCCATTATTCAACTTCAATACACAAGGGCCGAATTATCGAGCGAATCTAGTTGAATAAAACAATGTTATAGGTTTGCTACAAGAGAACCTATTTTGTTATAGGAGTGGGTCCAAGAGATTTTTGAGGAAAAGAATGGTTCATTGAAGGTATAATAAGGTGGATGAAGGTAGATGAAGGTGAGTGAAGGGTGTGGGAGCCCCTTAGCCAAGACTAATACCCCTCAAAGGTCTATCTTGCACCAAATGTTGTGCCCACAGTGTCCTCGATTTACTTTAGCAAAGTGATCTTGGTGGAAAAGTTTGGATTCAATGTGAGGTGTCTAGGAGGGAGATTAAGTGGCCTATGTGTATGTAAATAGGTGTGCCCACCCATGTAGGTCAACAAAATCCCTGCAAACTAGTCAAACACATGCATCAAATGACTATTATTACAACAAAGTAAATTAGCATGGAAAAGATGAGTTGAATTTTATCAAGATCTAATCTAACCTACAACACAACTCCAATTGCCAAACCAATGATGCTAACTTTTAAGTTCTAGAAACTAAACATGCATAAGTATTTCAGTCCAATACTTAACAATTCTATGAAACCATAAAACCATATTTTGGGGTTGTTATTGTAGATCTTCCAATCACTCTTCCCACAAGAGAGGTGATAGGAAAACCTGCAATCACAAGTTTTTATGATATAAAACCTATTGGAAAAAAAAATTGCAATTAATTGAAAAAGAGCAAGGAAGAAATATGAGAGAGGGAATAAATCCTTTGGGTTGGGTCCAAACCCAAGGGTTTCATCCCTTCAAAACTAACTCAGATGAAAACCAATGGTGACCTTCCCATTAATAGAAAATAAGAATCACATACATCATATGAAAGATGAGAATAACAATTTCAGGCACTAGGCTCTCAATAGCTACTTCTAGATGCAACAAAAATTTGAATCGTAATGAGCCTTTTGGCTGATTTATTTATACAAGAAGTAATTGATGGCATCTCCCTTGAAAAGAGGAGTGATTCCCTCCAAAATCTCTAGATTTTTGGATTTGTTTCCCTTTTATCTTCACATGTACTCGGAGTTCCTTGGCTACTATTGAATTCAATATGTTGGTGAGGATTCTATGATCTCAAGATGGTTGGAGAGTTAATGAGGTGGAAAATCCTCCTATATTCTTTCTAGTTGTCTACATCAAGCCCCTACATAGTAAATATATCCAAAAAATACTTATTTTTCCTAATATTAATCACATTAGGCCATGCAATGTGAAAACCATCTTTTAGTCTTGTTACTAAGTATATTATGGCTGAAAATGTGAACTAATGTGAGGAAATGCGAGTTTTAAGGGATGGAAGATAACACGATGATCAGAAAATGGGGCTCTTAGGCTTCTTGTCTAACTTACAAGAACCTCTTCCACTTCCAAAGCGTTAAAATTTTCCCAAGTCTTAATGATTAACCAATGTGGAATTAAGAAATGCTTGAAAATATAGGTGTATGCTTGCATGTGCTTTTAACAATTTATGTGCTTTTAAAATTCGTTTGTTCGTGCTGATATGTAAATACATATGGAAATAGACAAATGCAACAATAAGCAAACACATAAGACAACAATTTAATATGGAGTTCACCTGAAATTCTTGGGCTACGTCTCCTTGAGCTCTAGTCAACTCGGCTATGCTCTTTGGGATTATGGCAACATTTCTTTTACAAGTTCCACACTCAGCTCCAATGTTTTACATAGAAACATTGGGCTTAGAATACCATCTTATCCCTTGGCTCTTGAAGCTCTTCAAATTCTAGCTTCGGATCTTATTTCTGGCCCTAGCTCTAGCTCTGGCTCTTGGCTCTTGGTCTAGCTCTTGGCTCTTGTCTCTGACTCTTGGCTCTTGGCTCTAATTCTGGCTCTGGCTCTTGCTCTGGCTGTTGTCTCTTGGCCCTAACTCTAGCTCTAGCCCTTAGCTCTTGGCTCTGACTTTGGCTCTGGCTCTAGTTTTGGCTCTCAGCTCCCGCTTTGGCGCTCACGCTGGTTCTCAACTCTTGGCCTTTACATGCCTCTGTGAGTCACTTGACCTCCAAGAAACTCGAACAACAATACACTGCTGTCAATTGAGCTCTTTGGCTTTTCACTCAACCTCCAAGTGACCCCAAAGTGTTCAAATTTTGCTCGTTGTTCGCTCTTCCCTCTTTTCTTCTCCCTCCCTCTATCTTTTTCAGTCTATGGCTTTAAGCCATCTGCTTCCTGACTGTTCATTTCCGCTTTTAGCTCTTTCATTCCCTACCTTTATCTGTTTGAATCCATTCTTTGGTTGTTACAGTCACTGCATCATACCTCATAGGGAAGTGGCCACCTATTCCGTAACGGATAAGTGTCAGGTTCACCAAAAATAGTCGATCTTTTGAAACGACCATTATTTCCATTTACTCCAAGAATGCCTGTGAAACACGAATCTCTGCCAACTCATCATCCATGTCGGGCTTCAAAATCCCGCACAATCTGCTTTATGACTTTGTCAAATCTGGTCATCCATCAAGTCGCATCTCCGCGATTGATCTGGAGCCTACAGATCCTATGGTCTCCATCCATATCATGCAGGTAAGTTACGTGACCTTTACTCGCATGATGTAAGTGGTTTTCTCTCTAATCCATTGGACACACATCACCTAGTGTATGGAATCACGTGGGACTTAGTCAAACCTGCTTACCACCTAAAGTGCTCATCATATCCTACCAGCTTTGGTGTGGGACCCACCTTCTAATGGAATCGACAATTCTCGTATGCTTTTATGCCTTTTTATCATGATTGAGTGCTTGGGGCTTTCCTTCACTGAGGGGGATGCCCTGCGATACGTGATTAGTGCGTATCATAATCTGCCTCTATTTGTGGATTTGGCCTCCTGATTGCCAATTTGTGAATGGTCTGTGCGCTTTGGCCGAGGGTCCTCATTGTTTTGTGCTAACCACAAATTACCATTTTTCAGAGGTTATTTCTGATAAGCTCGATATCCACAAGACTTTGAACTTCAACATGAGTTTCTTTAAAGAGTTTGGGTAACTTTAAAAGAGTTTAAGGATCCAATTCGGATCACACCTTCCCACTAAAAGAACTTTTGGTCCACCAAAAGACTAATATACTGATCTAAGTAGTAAATGAGAGTAACAACACCCTCTTCTTTCAGCCTCCCTACACTTGACTTTGCATAGTTCCTCTGAACCACAATCTCTAACCACTTCCCTTCTTGGATGGATTGGTCATCTTGGGAAGAACTGTTTTCCTCCTTGACTTTATGCAAAACTTCTGCTTTGAAGTTTACAGAAGGTACTTTGAACTTCTTTACCTTGATCCTTGATCCAAGGTGGCTCAAACGAATGTGAAGTACATGTGCTCTACAAAACTTTCATTTGTACCTGTTTGAAAATATGCCAACAACAACTATTAACAACAGTAGGTATACAGACAACAATTGGATGGAGTAACTCCTGCTTCAACAAAGAAACATATTTCACATCTTGTGAACCCTTCCTTGTCTTATATCTGCATACAAATGATTGACTAGATAACAATCTAATAAAACATGCCTTTAAAACAAATGGCCCTTTAGGTCAAGCATGTAGAAAAATACCGTCATGACTCTTTTCCAAAAGATGAAACACTTCATCATTATCTCCATTTTGGAGACCAAGTTAACTTCTCCCAAGCCAACATTACATGCATCTCATGCTCATGTGTGCATTCCATCTATCAATTTTCGCTTAAGTACACTGTATTTTCAAAGTTGAAATGAACATATTGTTGCAGCAACAAAGTGAGTTTCCTACTCAACTTCTTTCCCTTTACCATTTTGGTAAGATCCTGCAACTTGCATTTATTCCATAAATAAATGCAAACAGATGCATCAAAGGACATGAAGTATTAATTGGATAAGAATTCTAACCATTTCTTGCCAATACATTTCAAAGGTCCCTCCTTGGTTTGCACATCAGCATCAATATGTGAATCATCTTGAAACACATCAATCATGGAATCTTTATTTCCATCCCTGCCATTTTATTTTTCCACCTTCTCCTTTAGATTTGGTGGAAGTAGTGTTGGATTCAAATTCCAACACCTTTCAACAATATTCCCTTGCTTATGGCAGTAAGTGCAACATATGTGCATCCTTTTGACAACATGATTTTCCTTGTCTTGTGGGCCTTTTGGCTGCTTGCTTCTTTTCCTTCAAAAGTTTCCTATATGTGGCCATCCTCTTCCAACACCTAGAAACATAATGGTTATCCAAACCACAAAAGGAACATGAAATTATTTTTCCATGCTTTACAAAATCAAAAGGAATTTGTTTAGAACTAGATTTACACCTACCTCTTTCACCTTTATTGCCTTCATGAGGAGGTGAAGCAAATGAAGAAGTGGCTCCCTTTGGAAAACCATCACTTTCTTCAAGGCTATCAGAATTTGCACAACTCTCTGGTTAAAGTGTGTGATTCTGAACACCTGCATCTTGCGAATGATGTTTCGAGCTATTGCATTCCTCCTGAATATAATCGTCACACTTCTGAGGTAGAGGACCTGCAATGAAACTCCTTTTTGGAACTGTTTCAATGGCCTTCATGGAAGATTTGGAACTCTCTCCATAAGACTGTCCATAACCAAGACCCAAATACTTAGGCCTTTCCTCAACCATTATTGGCTTAACTATACCTTGTGCATGTTTGCCCAATCCTTTTCCTTCATAGCCCATCTCGGACATTAGCTTGGAACCTATGCCTCTGGTATGTTTTTCAAAACAACCAATATAAGCATTCTTAGAAGAATATGAAGACAAATAGGAATGGTTTACCTCTTCTTCAAGCTGATAGTTGGCTAAGGCTTCTTTGGCAACAAAGAGTTGTGACTCCAACTCATGCATCCTTTTCAGGTTCATATTTGCAATATGAAGTTGCCTCTCCATTTCCTACAATTTGCTAGATAGCATCTACTTCTCTTCCTCCACATAATTCAACTGCTCTCTAAGTATGTTGCTCTTCCTTCCATCCTCATAGATTTCTCTTACCTTGTTCATCATGATGAACAAGTCTTGCTTCATGTCTCCATCAAAGGAACTTGTGAAGAAAGAAGAATTTGAGGATTCACTTGTAGAATTCGTCATTATGCAAATGAACAAAAGAACTTCAAACAAGATTATTAAAGAGCTTATTCAATAACCTCTTACAACAACCTTTTGTGCTTCAAGGATTTCCCTGAGGTCCTTTGGGATAAAAGAATGTCTTTAGCCCTTATTCCTTCTTGTCCTTCCTGGACTGAGCTATCAATAGCTTTCCCTTCACCTCTGCAAAATCAAACAATAGTTAGTCTGCAACCAATCATACAATCAATGAGGCAATCAATCCTTGACTATCCAAAAACCTTTCAGATAAGCAATCTTTGCCCTATCAATCAAGCACTGTGACGGAACTTTCTTTGAATGTGGGGTTAATCAATCTTAAGCTCTGATACCACCTAATCTGAAAATGGGGCTCTTAGGCTTCTTGTCTAACTTACAAGAACCTATCCCACTTCCAAAGATTTAAATTTCCCAAGTCTTGACAATTAACCAATGTGGAATTAAGAAATGCTTAAAAATATACGTGTATGCTTGCATGTGTTTTTAACGGTTTATGCGCTTTTAAAATTTGGTTGTTCGTGCTAATATGTAAATAAATATGGAAATAAACAAATGCAGCAATAAGAAAACACATAAGACACCAATTTAATATGGATTTCATCCGAAATGCTTGGGCTACGTCTCCTTGAGCTCTAGTCAACTCGGCTAGGCTCTCTGGGATTATGGCAACAGTTCTTTTACAAGCTCCACACTCAAATCCAATGTTTTACATTGAAACACTGGGCTTAGAACACCATATTATCCCTTGGCTCTTGAAGCTCTTCAACTTTCTTGCTTTGGCTCTTGGCTCTGGCTCTGGCTCTAGCTCTTGCCTCTGACTCTTGGCTCTTAGCTCTAAATTTGGCTTTGGCTCTGGCTCTGGCTCTTATCTCTTGGCCCTGAATCTGGCTCTGGCTCTGGCTCTTGGCTCTTGGCTTTGACTCTGGCTCTGGCTCTTTGTCTCGAGCTCTAGTTCTAGCTCTTAGCTCTAGCTCTGGCTCTCGATTCTCGGCCTTTACATGCCTCTGTGAGTCACTCAACCTCCAAGTAACTCCAACAATAATACACTGCTATCAATTGAGCTCTCTAGCTTTTCACTCAACCTCCGAGTGACTTCAAAGAATCTTTCAGCTTTTGCTCATTGTTCTCTCTTCCCTCTCTTCTTCTCCCCCTCCTATCTCTATCAGTCTGTGGCTTTAAGCCATCTGCTTCTTGACTATTCATTTCCACTTCCAGCTGTCTTGTTCCATGCCTCTGTCCATTCGAATCCCTTATTTAGTTGTTACAGTCACTGCATCATACCTCACAGTGGAGTGGCCATGAATTCCGTAACAGATAAGTGTTAGACTCACCGGAAACACTTGATCATTTGAAACAACTTTTATTTCCATTTACTCCAAGAATGCCCGTGAAACAAAAATCTCTGCCAGCTCATCATCCACATCGAACTTCAAAATCCCGCACAGTCTGCTTTATGACTTTGTCAAATCTAGTCATCCATCGGGTCGCATCTCCGCCATTGATCTGGAGCCTCCAGATCCTATGGTCTCTGTCCATATCACGCGAGTAAGTTGCGTGACCTTTACTTGTACGATGTGAGTGGTTTTCTCTCTCATCCACTAGACATGTGTCACCTAGTGTATGGAATTGCATGGGACTCAGTCGAACCCACTTACCACCTGAAGTGCTCACGATATCCTGCTAGTTTTGGCGTGAGACCCACCTTCTAATGGAATCAGTGATTCTCATATGGTTTTATGCCTTTTCCTCGTGATCCAGTGCTTGGGGCTTTCCTTAACTAAGGGGGATGCCCTATGATATGTGATTAGCGCGTATCAGAAACTACCTCTATTTTTGGATTTGGCCACCTGATTGCCAATTTTTGCTAGTGCACAGTCATCATGGGCCAATGGTTTGTGCGCTTTGACCAAGGGTCCTCGTTGTTCCGTGCTGACCACAAATTGCCATTTTTTAGAGGTTATTTTTGATAAGCTCGATATCCACAAGACTTTGAACTTTGGCATGAGTTTCTTTATAGAGTTTGGCTAACTTTAAGAGAGTTTAAGGATCCAATTTGGATCACACAATGAACCTAAAAATATACCTATTGATGAGGCCCATCATCACCCCTTTGCTGAAGGTGTTTCTCACCCTCTAAGAAACTCAAACATTGATATGAAGCTCATTCATGGCCCTAGTGGCCTCTCTAACATCCCAAGGCATATCAAATGGTGTGCCTACCTGGGGATAGAAACCTATGTTTGCTTCTAAGTATGTCCATTCATTTTGTTCTTCTTCTTGGTTTCTTCTCTCTTGTAGGCCCAATAGTAAAGGAGGGATGAGTTTGAGTCCTATCCACTAGATGTTCAACCTTTGCATGATTATATTATATAGCGAGGTTCTCTCTAAGGCATCCCTTAGTTTTTCTAGAGAGTGATACTCTTTGATTTGAAAACTGTGACGCAAGGCATGCCACCTTCTTTGGAAATGCTGCAAACTTTCTGTCCCCAACATTGTAAAGGTTTCCTCAAAATGTAGGATGGATTGTTTTTGGCCTACCATGTACCTAAGTTCCAACTCAGGATCAGAGGATATGAGATTTTGGTTTCTAATAATAGCCTTGAGGCTCACTAATTATGATTTGATGTATATGGGCTCATTTTCTTCCTTTGCCAACACCCTTTTCACTTCTTCATCCCTTGTTTCCTCATAGGTCAACCAAGAGGATAATTCCATCAATTGCATGTCTCCCAATCTTAAGTTGGGGTCCCATAAATTTGTGTCTATGAGGATCATATTGTGCATGTAAAACTCAGCTAGTTTAACTCTATCCTTAATACTTGCCTTTCTGCAAAAGTCAATGAAAATTTTGTATTCTTGGAATGCTAAGGAGCCATACTGTGATAGTGTCATTTTTTTGAATTCCATCCACTACTCCTTGAGGAAAATGGCATAGGATCTAGTTGGTTTCCTACATTGTATGGCTTCCATTTATAAACTTTCCATAGTGGTAAGTTGTGTCTCTTTTTGTCATAGCTGCTCTATTAGCCTTGTGTTTTCTGCCTGTAGATGCTCCCTCATGATTGAATCCCTTAGTCTCAAGTCATTCAATTCCTTTCCCATTTCATTTCTTTTCTCCTCTGTGAGGCCCACTACTTCTACTTTTTGGATTTTTCAATTTGTATCCATCTATGTGTTCTGCCTCTTTCCTTCTCCAAGTCAAAGAAGAGTGGGATAGAAAATTTCCCTGGTATAATCATACCTCCCTCAATAAATTTGTAATAGGATGCTAGGCTGTGTTTTGGATCAGGCTCCTCGAGTTCTTGGGGGCTTTTTTCCTCTTATTTTGTAGTGGATTCCTCTTCATGTAGCACCTTTTGTTTCTCTTGTAGCAACCCCTATTTCTCCTGTAGTTTGCCCTATTTCTCCTGTAGCAACCCCTATTTATCCTGTAGCTCTTCTATTTCATCTTGTAATAGGGAAGCTTGTGTCTTGAGCCTTTTAAATTTGAATTCTCTAGTGGTGGGCTTTCCCATGGGCAATAAAGGTTTCTTAGTCTTGGCCTTAGGAGAGGTAAATTCATCAATATTTTCCTCACTAGGTCCTACTTCTTCCTTTTTGCTTGCTGATACGTCAATGGCGATAGGAATTTTTGAAGGAGTTTGAGGCTTCCCTTACCTTATCTGGGTGCTCTTCCTTGTATTAAAATATAAGGGGCTTTGCCTTGGTTGCTTTCTTTTGGGCTTGATAGGTGTGCCAAGTGTTTCAAATGCAGAATATACTTCTTTCATTGTGTTTCCTCGTGAGAGGCTTATCTATTTTCCTTATGTTTTTGTCTTTTGAGATTTGGTAGTCTCCTCAAGGTTCTCTCCCTATGTTCTTTGTTTCTCTTCCTCTCTTTCCTCAGTTTCTATTGCCTCCTTCTCTTCCTTGGTTTATGCTTCCTCCTTCTCTTCCTTCTTTCCTTCCCTACCCCCAATACTAGAGGTTGGTGTTCCTTCTTATTGTATGGAGGTAATGATTTGTGTTTGAATGAAAATTTACCTATCCATGTCTACAAAGTTAGTCCATAGCACAAGGTTCCTTAGGTGGCTCAAGGCATCCATAACAATAAGCTTAGTGAGGCCATAGTGAGAAATGTGTTGGGATTTTCATTCCCTCATTTTCTGGCTCATTTCAATGATATACTGCAAGAGGAAATGTGGAACACCGAGTCTCTATAGAGTGGGTATTTTTTCTTTGAACATTAGCTCATGGAGAAACTAAAAATGATAGGCATACACAATGCTCAACCTCCCCTCACAATATATGTATTTGAGGATGTGATAGGCCACTTCATCCTAGGGGTAAGGGAGACCCTCTCTTTTCACTCCATTTTTATCCTCTACAAGGTTTTTTCTATGAAGGAAGAAGCTTTTCCTAGATGTAAAACTTACTACTTTATCCTCCTTGCTCCATCAGACTCCCAGGGATAGGGTAGTCACTCTTCTTATGAGTTCAACATTTAAAGAGATGGTGAGTCCTCTAACAACAATAGTGACATTATTTTCTCCTTGAGATTTTAGTGCCATGGAAAAATATTGAATTATCTCATCATCATATCCCTTTAATTTCTCAAAGAACCCCATTTACTGATGTGTCAGGAAAATGTCTAGAAGAGGGGAATGTTTATGGATTATTTTTGTGTCTGTGGGTTCTCTTATATTGAAACCTCCCCCCATTTCTCCTAGTGCTTCTTGTTGGGGTTATTTTGGGTGAATTTCAATTTTGGCCTCAAAGCAGTCTTGGGTGCAGAGATAGTGTCAAAGTTTTCCTTTTTATCAAAGGAGAACGATGATATACTTTTTTATCAAAATAGAAAAATAAAAATTTCTTTATCCCTATCTTACCTTCTCATATAATAAATTTCAAAGGAAACTAATACATAGTTATTTGCTATAGGGATACTTAATTCAAGCATAATTCCTCATATAGGTGTATAGGAATTAGAGAGGGAGGAGGCCACTTATGCTTTTCACGATGACTCTCTTATGTGCATGAGGGCCTGAAGACAATATTTGGTGGTTTTGGCTCCTTTCTCTCCCCTTAATTATCCCTCTAGCTTCCTCTCTATGCTTCATGTAGCAGTTGACATCCTCCTGTAGCAATTCTTGTAAACCTGAAAACTTAGTTTGTAGCAACTTGGTGGCACCCTAGGTAGTTGCTGGTAGTATCTAGCTTGTCCTTCTCTAGCATTTTTCTAGAAATGGGAGATTATGCAACTGGAGTTAAGCCTTGTACTTTTTATTCCTTTTTGGGGTGAAGGCTTGGAGCACTTTTGTGAGTCGGATTTTTCACGAGTTTCCTTTTTTGAAGCATTGTCCCCATTCCTCATAATCACCACCCCACTTAACTTGACTTTTCCATGTTGCATGGTGGCAAAGTAAACTATAGTTAACTGATTGAAGGTGGACAATTTTACTTGCCATCTCTAGCCCATGAAATTTCCATTCTTGATCATTAAACACATTTTTTCCATTATGTGCATAAAGCAGAGGTGAGGGGTGTCATACCTGAGCCTACCTGTGATGTCGAATTGTTGGAGATGTCTACATGTTGCTACTAGGTTTCATAATAGGATGATTTTGAAGGTATTTGTTTCCTTTGTTTGCTTCTCCACAAGTATTCATAGCATGATGATTTTTTACTAATGATATCCCTTTTGTTTTTTTTTGTTGTGCATGCCTCTTCTTAGTGCTCACTCTGTTGTTGTTGAAATGGATGGATGACCTGATATATTCTCTCTAGGGATTGTGTGTCCCTTCTTAGATTCAGAAATGTCATCATGATGCCTTAGGGTTTTTGGATATTCTACTTTGAGGCTGTAAAAAAAAAATCGTTTCAAAATTATGTTGTCATTGTGTAGGTTGCTACAGAAGGGATTCCATTCCTGTAGTAGTTACTTCATCCCTCCTCAAGACCTCATATTACATTTGAGGAATTAGACTAAGGATAACAGGTATGGGGACAAGTTTAGAATCATCAGAGGGTGGTGTATGCAATGAAAAATATGAAGACAAAGTTTTTGGGTTTTTTTATTTATGTATGGAATAGTGGAATCTTAAGGATGATTTTAGGCTAGATGGAGTGGATGAAGGGATTTTGGGGGAAACCTCCCAACATTTCCTAAGAAAAAAATGACCTTTTGGCCCCTTCCTCCAGTTGGATATGCCTCCTGTAGCAATTTAGGTTGCTCCTATAGCAATTCAGGACAATCTTGGAGAACTTCAGAAGGGAGGAAAAGCATGGTCTGATTACTAGCTACATGATGGATAGAGGTAGGGAGGTGAATTAAAAAGATGAAAATGAAATGGATAGCTAGGAAGAATGAAGAAATGAATTTATGGAACCTATTATGTAACCATTCTTCCTTTGACTACTTGGAGTCATGCAAAAGAGAGATGTTAGCCAGATTGGTGTAAGGACTCCTCCCTTTTGTATTATTTTTTTTTCTTTTTTTTTCTTTGAGATATGTAGACTGCCTCTAGAGAGGTTTTAAACTTCCATGCCTACCCGAGGTGCCTGAAAGAGGTTTTAAACCCTAGAGTTTGCCTTAGATTCCTCATAGAGGTTTTCATCTAGGTCATTTATTTATTTATTTTTAGAATATTTGTGGATTGAGGGTTGTGAGCCTCTCAGTCACATTCAATTCGCTACTGATTGAACTAATACATTCTTCCTTAGATATAGGTATTTTATACAACTTCAACCTATAACCATTGACAAGTAAGGGAATCCCTTTATCATCTATTTTTCGAATATGGACAAACCCATTGCCATGAGAAATCTCTACTAGATAGGGACCCAAAAATCTTGCCATTAAATTTCCTTTGAAATCCTTGAATTTGGAATCATATAATAGAGCCCAATATCCTTCTTGAAAATTGTTCTCCTTAATGTGTTTTTCATGCCAAATATTCCTTTGTAGCTGGATTATCTTAGTGTGCAAGAGATCTTGCAACCTAAATTTATCTAAACCATTGAGTTGGAGTAGCCTATCTTGTTGTGTTGTAGTGAGGTCCAAGTCTAACTGAGCTACCATCCTTAAGGTGTTGTATTCAAATTCAATGGACAACATGGCCTTTTTCCCATAGACTACTTCAAATGGAGTAAATCCAATGGTGGTCTTCCAAGTTCTGTTGTAGACCAAAGTGACTTATACAAGTTTATCTGCCTAATATTTTATGCTACTACTAACAACCTTTGTTAGAATGTTCTCCAATGCTTTGTTTGTGACCTCCACTTACCCATTTTCCTGAGGGTGATAGGCAGTGGATGTCTTGTGCTTGATGTGGTGCTGCCTCATGAGATCTTTGATAAAATTTGATGTGAATTGTGCTGCTTGATCAAAGACTCACTCTCATTGAAAACCAAACTTGTAGAATTTTTTCTCCCTTAGAAACTTATCCATATTTTGTTCATATCTTGCGTTAACTGACTTTTCTTCAGCCCATTTAGTCAGGTAATCAGTGCACATAATGATATACTTATTATGTCCTTATGGGGATCAATAGGTACAATGCAATTCATGACACACTTATCAAATGACTCCAAAGTCACTTGTGTTTGTAAAGGGATTTCATCTTTAGGCATGGGCTTATCCATCGTTTGGAACTGATCACACCTACTGGTGTACCTCCTTTCATCTTGATGTAAGTGGGCTAGTAGTAACCTGCTTGTATAAATTTGAATGTTGTCCTCTTAGAAACAAATTGTCCCCCACCAGGTCCATCATGACATGCTGAGAGGATGTCAAAGACCTTCTCTTCCCTCACACATCTCCTTGGGATATCATCTGGCCCCAATATGAAAATATTTCCCCTAATCTAAGTGAATGGGGAACTTTACCTAACAATATTTATTTTCTCCTTGGAGGATAGATTAAGAGGGAACCTCCCAACAACCAAGTAGTTGGCTATATCAACAAACCAAGGATAAAGCACTGAGATGAAAAAGAGGTTTTCGTATGGGAGTTCATTATCCATGATCTCTTCCTTTTCTACAGATAGGGTTAGTCTTGACAAGAAATCTGTAACAACATTCTCTTTACCTAGTTTGCCAATAATAGTCAAATCAAATTGCTACAATAATAAAAAATATCTAATTATCCTAACATTGACATCATGTTTTTCATTAAATACTTAATGGCTACATGATCAATGTGAATTTTTTTTGGTAAACAATGATATAATTCCTAAACTTGTTTAAAGAATGTACCACAACCAAAAGTTCCTTTTTTAGGGATAGTATAATGTAGCTCAACCTTAGAAAGTTTCTTACTGATGAAATAGATAACACAAGGAAATATTTCTTCCACTTGTCTGAAGGTTTCCCTTATAGATTTACCTGGGGAATCTGTGTGTATGTGGAAAGGTAATGTCCAATTAGGAACTCTAAGGATGGGTGAAATGGTCAGCTTGTCTTTTAATACTTTGAAGGATTCTTGATAGTTGTTTGTCCAACAAAAATATGAATCTTTAGCCAATAGTCCAAACAAGGGTGAATCTAGTTTACTAAATTATTTAATGAACCTTATATAATACCCATCTAATCCAAGAAAACTCCTAACATATATTTATTTTTTGGGGATAGGGACCCTTTTGATGATGGAAATTTTGTTTGGGTCAAATTGTATCCCTTCCTTGGATATAGAATGGCCAAGTCATAAGCCTCGTCATTGGGTAATTACATGAGCCTTAATTCACCTCCTCGCTTAGTCAAACCAACTCTTCTCACAACTTATTACATGTTTTGATTATATTTTGTTTAATGAGATGAGTTAAAATGAGATATTATGCCTAGTGAACTAATGTGCATTGAATGTAGGTTTGGAAGAGAAAATCAAGCAATTTTGGCAAGACTAAGGTTTGAAAATCGAATGGGAAAAGGGAGAGAGATTGTAGGAGGTAAATCCTCCTCATTTACTCCTCCCCCATTCGAATATTCCTCCATTAATCCCACTCACTTGGAGTGCAAGCAGCTAAGTGATGAAGATCAGAAGGCAGCCGAGCAAGTGATAGAGAGAAGAGTTAGTTCATCTCGAGTTTGGGAGATGAGCCTCCCTAAATCTAAGGAAGTTGTTGGGGACTTCAGTTGTATAAGTAGAGAGGCCTAGAGCCTCATTACGATTCAAATTTTTGTTGTAAAAACTCTAGTTATTTTCGAGATCCAGACTTGTGGAAGAGTTTGATGTAATTTTTTGTTTTGGTAATAAGAATGAGTTTTTCTTGATCCAGTACTAAGTTAACTCAGAGGGCTGAATATCTTGGGTTAGGGCCCAACCCTAGTAGAAACGACTACTCTTCTTGTATCTTTATGCTTAGTTTAATTTCATAGATTCAATGTTAAACTGTCTTTAGAAGTATTTCGTTACAAGTAGTGTAGATTTGATTAATTTTTTATTAGTTTTCTTCCATTTGTGCTTACTTCAGTAGCAGGTTAGAAAGGATAAAAGAAGCACCACAAAGCTATCAGTAGGTGTCCTAGCCTCACTTCTTCCTTCTGGGATCATGATTTGACAAAAAGACCCTTATGCAGCCCCAGAAAGATAGATTTCCATTCCTTTCATAAGATTTAGAGTTCACTATACTTGAACAAGCATTTGATTAGTTTTTCAAGTGTAGGATTTCATTTCCATCTCTTCTATCTTCATTCTTGCAGTAGATGTCATCCATGATTCCACTTTATTCAGGAATTTCCTCATGCATAAGGTAGACAATTAGTTCATTAAATTATGCTTTTCTAGCTCATGAGAATTCTTCTTGTTTACATGACTTTTTGGAAATTACACATGTTTGATGTAGAGAAGTTTCTTTAGAACTAGAAAGAGATCTCATAGCAAGCAACCACCTTCCAAATTCATCCACCCATACACATTCTTTGTTTTCATTAAGACCTTCACTGATTTCATCATTTTACATAAAATTCCCCGAAGCATGTTGAGCGAATCCAACCATCTCCTAAACTTGGTTTTGGGTTTTGAGTGATCCTAGGACTTTTCTCACTCTATTTCACCCATCAACCACATTCCTTAAGCCTTCCATCACCTCCAACGCCCATCATTTTTCTCTCGATTGTATCTTGTAGAACTATAGGAAATCTTGTAGGTTTTCTTGTAGTGGCATGTTTTGAGGTTGAATTGAATGAAAACCTCTAGGAAGCCACCCAAGGTCACCCAAAGGTCTCCTAAACCTTCCAACCATCTCCTAAAACTTCAACCCATCCACCAACATCCCTAAGCCACATGTCACATCACCAAAAGAGATTAACTTGCACACTTGATTTTTCATGAAAAGCATAAAAAGAAAAAATAGATTTATTACAGTCCTTTACATGAATAACAATGATGTTTGATGTTTTTGACTTCCATGCTTAGGACAGTAGCATTTTTTTCATGTTAATTTAGCATTATTGGAAAGCATAGCTCTTAGTAATTAATTAGGAAATGGTGTTCCTTAGCATTGAATTTCAGTATTTTTCATTATTATCAACTCTCTCTTAGAGTAGACTTATGTTTTCTGTTTCTTTCATCAAGGAACCAAGCTTCTTCTAAATCCATAGAAGTCTGGCTTGAAACCCATAGTGGTCTCTCACCAATTGAACATTGACAAATGGCAGAACCATCACTTTTACTTGTGTATACAACACTATCACCTCCAAGTTTGTACGAACCCTAGGTTGATAAAGTAAAGTTCGTAGCCCAAGAGTTGCAACATTCTTGCTGAAATATTGGTGCTCATCACTTTTTGGCATTGTTGCCGAGGAGATGTCTAAGTAATATGTGATTATAAGAAGAAATTTCGGTGTAAATCACATTCAGAAAGTAGTAATATGTGATTACTACTTTCTTTCTTCTATTTCTTGTTTCTAATATTCTACCATTAGTTTCATTTCCGTAAAAGTAATTTAGTTGCTTCCTTTTTCATTCTACATTCTTTGCTTTCCTTTCCATCTTGCAAGTAAGATTTCAATTTAGCAATTAGATTTTCATTCAGTTAGTATTTTTCATTCAATCTACAATTTCGGTTCTGCAAAGTACTTCCCAAAGTTTGAAAAAAACAAAAAACCAAACCAAAAACATTTCCTTTCATGCCTCATAGGAATAGGGATAACTTAGGGAAATTTTTGCCAAATAACCCCATTGCATCAAACAACCAACATTCCTTCTTCTTGAGTGGTTGCGAATTAGAGGAACCCATAGGTGAGAAAACATACATATTTGAAGAACCTACAGGGGAAGAAGAAGAATAAGAACCCATTCCTACTGAGCCAATGGATGAAAACATAAATAACAGAGGGAATGGAGAGAGTCGAGAGTGCCTTCCCCATCAGGGAAACCAATGGGGACACTAAGATGAAAAATATAAGCCCCTCTACCCTTCCTCATTTCCATAGCCTGACCACTGAAGATCTCGAAACTTTCCTATTTGAGTATTTTGTTATACACCAGACCTATGACTACACAAATGATGAGAAGAAGTTGAAACTATTTCCACCTACCCTCAAGGATGCAACTTTGTGCTGGTTCATGGGTTTACCTATGGATAGCATCACAACTTGGGCTCAGATGCAACAAGCCTTCAACAACAAGTATCGAGACTATTGTAGGTCTAAAGATACTAAAGAGGAAATTTTTAGGATGACCTTAGGTAATGATGAATTCTTAGAGGATTATGAAGAAAGATTCCATCTTAGTTACAAAAGGGCTAAGTGTACACTGGACCCTAAGTCACTGAAGCTAGTCCTACTTATAGGAGTAAGGGAAGACCTTTTGGATACCTTACAATTTTATGGAAGATTTAGAATCCAAGGCTCTAAACTCAACCCGCCTCCTTTCGAAGCTTTGGAAGAGATATGTAGATGATGCCAATGTCATCTGATCTCACGACCAACAAGAGTTAGATCTCTTCTTCGATCATGTCAACAATCAATCCTTGGTGATTAAGTTCACAAAGGAATAAGAATTCAATGGTTTCCTCCCTTTCCTTCATATTCTTATTTCTAAGAATAGTGATGGTTCCCTCTTCCACCAGTTGTTTCGAAAGAAAACACATATGGACCAGTATCTTCATGCTAAATCCCACCATTTCCTGGCTCAGAAGATGGGTGTTCTTAACACCCTTGCTACTCGTGCCCTAAGGATCTCTGATGAAAAGAGCTTTGAGAATGAGAAATCCCATCTCCTTAATGTCTTTTTTGAGAATGGTTATAGTAGATACATGGGTCAGAAAGATTTCCTCAAAGCTTCCAAGAATTCGTTAACTAAAAAGAACTGAAGGAGCGGATTCCAGGTGTCCATCTTCCGTTTGTTCAAGGGACCACTCATAAGATTGTGAGGATTCTTAAGAAGCATAATGTCCTTGCAATCTTTAGGCCCCTTAGCACAATTCGTAGGCCCTTCAAATAAGTTAAGGATCCTATCGACCCTAAGGACATGAAAGGGGTATATATTATACCTTGTTCCTATGGGACTCCCTATATTGGTGAGATTGGTTGCTCCATTAATCAAAGGATTAGTGAGCATGAAGCTGACCTTAAACATAGGAGAACCAAGTCTTCCACTTTAGTAGAGCACGCGGAGAAAACCAAACATCATGTTTGTATTGAGGAGGCTAATGTTATTGCTAGAGTTTCACAGTTCCATCATCGAAAATTTACGGAAGCCCTTGAGATTGAAACAAGGCCAAGAAATCTCAATAGAGAGGATGGCTGGAAGATTAGTAGTTACTGGATCCCAACACTCTCTTCCTAGTCATTTTCTTCCCTTCTTCCCCTCCCTCGTTTATAGCTTGTTCTTGTTATCCCATATCCTTTGGCCTTTGTTCTTTGTTGAGTTGTTGATATAGTATGGAGTTTTTAATAACATTTACTTTATACTATTAGTTATATACTAATAATTTTAACTAATAAAAGAAAAACAGTTACTTTAATATTGAAATCAATCTATGATAATATGTTAATTTAACAATTAGATAAACAAATATTTAAAATATTATAGTTTTATTCTTTCTAACACTTGAATTAATCTAATATTTATATTTTTATATATATTTATTAAATAGTTAATACCTTTTATAACTAACTATTAATT
>APFE030705832.1:40252-79508 GCA_000404065.3 Pinus taeda
TTGTTATAAAATTGTTAAAACCTCTATGTAAATTCATGTCTCTTTGACGTTTAATTTAATAATAATATAACCAACTATAAATTTAATAATAAATTAAATTAACTTAGTTTTATGCCCCAGGCCGAGTCCAACTGACCGTTTCCCAGTCAAATTTAGCCATTAGTCAATATAGCCATTGCTTGGTCAAGAATTATAGCCATTGGAGGTTTTGCTCTGACTATTTAACATGCAAAGCTGTATCTATTTCTTCAACTTTTCCTAATGATGAACCACACTGGTTGGTTCGAAACGTGTCGACAAATGAAATATCATGTGATTTACACCGAAAAATCTCTCATAAACTTGATATGGATCACAGAAGCCTCAATTCAACTACCTTACACTTGTTAGCAGCAGGAGATATATACCAATTACCCTAGGAGGATATCAAGACTGTGTTTAGAAACCATTCTAGGGCAGCTAGGAAAAAGGGTAGGAGAATTCAACCTATGGTCAATACATCCTTTTCCAATTCATCCATCAAGGGTGAAATTGGAAACATGCTGGAAGACTTCAAGAGTGAGATTCTGCAAACCCTTGCCTTATAGATGGACACTATGCATGTTACGAGAAAGCAGGAGGAAACAGAGAGAGCCTTGGCCATTTTCTATCCTAGATGCACCAGGAGGAACCCTAGGAATGAATTTCCATTGAATTTTACTAAAATTTGCTTAGTTTCTGAAGAAAACCAGTCCACAAACAAATGCCCTTCTTTTCCTGGACTCAAAACTATATATCAAGGAGTTGAACGGGTCATCGAGCAGCTCTGATACATAAACCAAAGGAGTCCTCATGGGCCTAGGCCATACCAGCATGGCATGGAAGGGTCATCCCATGCAAGGGTCATTTCCAGCTAGCTAGCCAGTCATTTCAACTATATTCTCCACCACAACCTCAGTGGAATGCATTGCCCCAGGAATGGAGGCCCCAACAAAACAATGTTCCTGCTTTATTTCCTTCACCACCTACCCAAACATAGCTATTACACTATGCTCCACCTAAACAACGCTCGATACCCACCTAGCAAAATTTGAACCTAAACAACAAACATGCACAATAAGTATATAGTGGAGAGACATCATATCTAGGTTATGCTATGGAGATATAGGAAATTAACATAAGATCTCGGAGAGTTCTCTCAGATAACCAACCCCCACCTCCACCTAGGGAGGTTAAAGAAGAAAGAGATGAAAGCATTCTTAAAGTAAATCCACCCTTCCCTGATGTTAGGTTCCTATACCAATAGGAGTCATAATTTTAAATGACTAAGGTTAAGCCTTGTAATATTGTACATACCTTTGCTTTCTGCAAATTTTTTCAATATTATAAAAATTAAAAAATGTAAAGAGGGTATGTCCTAAAAGATAAATCAAAGGACAAAAAGAATAAGAGAAGGTCAAAAACTATGAAAATATATGAACCCCAAAAACAAAAAGACCATGAAAGTGCAAGTACAAATGCCACTACTATTTACTTTTATGCATAATAAGGATTGTCCGCAACTTGTTATTCATGCCACAATCCATGGTAATAAAACTATTTAATCTTGGTTATTCCATTATTTGAATGTGATGTTTATGGATTAGAGAATAAAATCTAACCAAACATTTTAATCTTGGTAGATCATAGTTAGCTAGAGAAAATAAAAGGAGTTCATAAGCTTAATCTAATCCCTTGGATGACATAAGGTTAGAATTAGATAGATTTGCTTTCCAAAATAAAAATAGATGAATAAGTGTCTGCTAGCCCAAATGAACCCTAAGAAATGAAGAAAATATGTTAGAGGTAAGAAATGGGTAAGTAGAAGAAAGGTTACTGAACTACCAAAGGTACTTGGATTAAAGAACATGCATCATGCTTATATACATCTTTCAACATGTATGATCAACTATGAAGGCAAATGCAAAGGTTTACAAGTTTATATGATTAACTCCCCCTCACTCACTTTCCCCTTTACTTACTAATTTCCTATCAACAATTATGTTCTAAGTACTTTCAACCCTACTAGTAAAAAAGGCTCAGAGAATTTCTATGACTTTTGGAGGGAACAGACCCTTGACTTAATGACTTATGGATGCAAGTGCTAGAATCCCCTTCATAAATATATTCCCCCGTCATACAAACCATTTCCCCTCATTACCCTAAAAAACCCCTTTTCCTATGGTTAAACTCCCTCTACCTAGGAAATGTAATAAAACCCTCATATAAACCCCTTATGTTATGTGATTTCCCCTCTAATTATGTCCAAAACACTCCCCCAATACCTTTTCCAAGCATCCCATTGCAATAAATCCATTAAGAAACCTTCGTGAAGACCTGTGTTTTCTTAAATATTGTTGATTTTTTCAAGTTATCCAACTAAGATCAGAGCTTGGATAAATAGTTCTGATACTAGTTAAAGAACTTGTTTACTCCAAGACTTGAACTAGAAAGTTGTTAAAAGCATAAATTCAAATGAAGAAGACCGATTCATGAAGAGCAAAGATAAATACTAATACATAGAGAGCCGAGAAGAAGACAAGGAACAAAGTAGTGATAGTTCATAATAAAGCAACTAGACCAGAGATGCAGATGAATAAAACACATTGAAACTTGATCAAAATCCACTTCTGATTGCTGAGACACATAAAAAACATAAGAACTTACTAGTGAAAAACATTGGTAAAAGTTAAATTGTAACAATGAAAGGAAGAAACATAGAAAGGATAAAGACAGGTCATCAGAGTGAAAGAATATCAATGACAGAGAGTATCAGATGAAAGGCATAAGTGAATAAAGCCTCCAATATAATAAATTCAACAACAAGGATCATAAAGAGCTAGAAATAAACCATAAAATCCAGCAGCAGCACAATAAAAGGGACAACATGAAGCAATTCATTAGCTGCCTCTATCTTCTTGTGAGAAGATATTTTCTATTTCCTATATTAAATCTCAATTCAGTTTGAGATATTTGTAATAAAACCTTAGTATAAATACTTCACAATTTGAAGTATGTAGGGGGGATTCCTAGACATTTCTTTAGACTACTTGATTGAAATACTGCAAAAGATATTGGAACATTGACTGAGCTAGCAAGCTGGATTGGTGAATAAAGACAAGATATTTCAAAGGATTCATGTGCAGAGCGAAGTGCGAACAAGTATTTTTCTCGTTATTGTTATTTCTTAAAGTTTTCATACTATTAATCTAAACCTGGATGCCATAACTGGAAGCATTATATCAAAATTTGTTTAATTACATTATGCTATAATAGCTAGGCAAATCTATGTTTTCTACAAATAATCTAAGTTAAGGAATTCTTAGTTGCTCCTTAGTTTAGGTTTTTTCTTTTAATCTATAGCAAAGGAGTCTTAATTTCCCTTTGTTTCTGATTGCCCCCAGGTTCCTCATTTCAATCCCAGTCTGAGATTTCTTAATTTCTCTCTCACCCTGGTTAAAACATTTTCCATCCCTTTGGCCTAAAGTCCTGCACTCTACTCTACTATCTTTCCCTTTGAACATTCCCTTTAGTGAGTGGATCCATCTGTTGCATTTCTTTTTACTCCATATGCCCAATGGTCCAAAGACATCATTCTACCCATCTGTTTAAATATCCCCACCACCCAATCTTTCAATACAAATAAAAAACCCCCTGAACCTTAAGAACTAGCCTAATATCCCAACAAAACAAAGCTAAATCATATAGAGAGAGCCCTCTCTGGACTTAGGTTGGCTAGAGGCTAAGCCTAAAATTTGTTTTGTGGTTACCTTGATCATTTTCTTTCTTCTTATAACTTCAAGAGAAAATTTTGAGTGATAACATAGTGGCGACTCCACTAGGGGGTCAACAATTCCTCAGACCTAATAAAGCTTTATGAAATTTCCGGTTTTGTATTTTAAGCCTCTTAAAGTCATTTGTTTGAATTTATATTGAAAAGTCTTTCAAAAACAATTAAAAATTTAAAATTATGGCTTCTAGGAAGACTCATTTTACTAGGGCTAATCCAGATCCTAATCCTCCCCTAGCAGTTGATAATCCCAACCTGATTTTAAGAAAATCCAAAAAAGAAGAAAGTTCAGTTAGTCACACACCTTTAGCTAAAGCTAATTCATGTCCTGATGAGTGGTTGTTTTTAGAAGATCTTCCCTTTGATGAGAAATTTGGTTTACCATTATTTAAATAAAAGTCTGAAAGTGAAATATATGATATCGTTCTAGACCCTAATTTCATTACAGACCTAGAAGTCCAACAGGCCAACAGATGCATTGATGAGTATATTCTGAAATCTCCACAATCATCCATTAATACCACTACTATCCCTGAGTTTTCTGAACAGATCTCCACTACTTTAAGTTCACCATTATTCCCTTTGACTTCAGTACCTCCTGAATCCCATTCTGCACCACCATTTACACCTTCACTCCCTCACTAGCCTATCATTACTCATTCAACACCTACTAGTCTGATTCTTCATCCACTACTACATTAGTCCCAATTATATCAACCCCACAACTTATCCCATTCCAATAAACAACAATGGCAAATAGATATGCTCCTCTTGTTTTACCTGCCCAACTTCATGCTATGTATGCAGATTATTAGAGTGAGATTCCCTTGTTTTATGCTATTTGTGAGTATATGGCCTAGCAGCATGTAAACAGGATGTCTAACTTCTTTGAACTACATGAGTTAGATGAAGCTGATGTTCAGATGAGACTATTTGCCCAATCTTTGACTGGTGATGTCAAGAAGTGGTTTAAAGCCTTCCTATCCAATCACATAGCAGACCTAGCAAAATTCCAAAGGTTGTTTATTGATAGGTGGGAAAATAAAAAGAATCCTTTACAAATCATTTTAGAATATGAGAATATTAAGAGAGGACCTAACGAAACAGTTCAAGATTACTGCGCTAGATTCAATGGTATATATAATGCAATCCTAGTTAACCTTAGACCCCCACCTGACTTAGCCTTAATAAATTTCCCTGACGGTTTTGATATTGATATGTCATACCAACTTAGGGAAAGAAACCCCCCTACTTTAGAAGAAATGAAAAGTGTAGATGTTAGCATAGAAGCAAATTTGTTAGCTAAAAGGGATAGAGTTAGAAATGAAAAAAGAACTACTAAGGAAGAAGCTTCACCATCAAATATTAAAATAGATAACTTGTCTAAAAACATGGAAAGACTAATGGAGATAATAGGTAACATGGAAAGGAAACCCCAATGGGATAACCAACAAGCACCTCCAATTAGAAACCCAAATTTCAAAAATAACCAAAACACGGGGAAAATTGGACCAGATCAAAACATAAGGCCTCCTTTTCAAGAAAAATATGTAGAAACATCCAATCTAGAAAATCTAGAGAATGACACAAAAATTAACCTAATGGGAGTAAATGATGAAGACATTGTTTTTCTAACCCAAGATGAGTAGGAACTATATATGTTGCAGCAGTTACAAGTATAGTCCGGTGAATCATTTGATTATAAACAAGGATATGAATATGCTATTTTTGAACTTCACAAGAAATGTAATTTAAGAAGCAAAAGGAATGCGGATGTCCCTGACCAAACAAAGAAAACAACCCAAAATCAGCCCAAGAATATAAAAGAAGCCCCTGTTTCAAAGGTCCTTCAAATTCTCCCTAGGCAGAACTCAAATCCTTCTAGCCCCACAATTGTAGATATAAACCCTGATCAACCTCTTGATGATCAACCATCTACTTCAATTCCACTTGTAAATCCACAGAAAGAAATCCCCAATAAAGAAAAATAAAACAATCCTACTCAAATCCCAGCTGCTAAAACTCAAAACCTGCAATCAGAAAAAGCCTCTTTGCCTTTCAATTTGGGAGCAGAGATAGATAAGTTAAAGATTCCAGTCCCTTTGATAGAACTTATCAAGAATGAACCTTACAAATCTCAGATAATCAAACATTAATCTTTGCTGAAAATGAGGATTTAGTTAACTTGTTTTATGATAAACCAGAACTTATATACAATCCTGATGTTAATGGAAAACCATTATAAGGAGGAGTTCCACATTTTTATATAAGCCTTAGTATCCATGAGAAGATTCTACACAATGCAGTGTTGGATTCTGGAGCCTCTCATAACTTAATGCCCAAATCAATAATGGAAAAGTTGAACCTAGACATAACAAGACCCTACAAAGACTTATTCTCATTTGACTCTAGTCATGTAAATTATCTAGGATTAATCAAAGACCTATGTGTTACTTTAGTCCAATATCCTACCAAGAACATCCTAATGGACATTGTAGTTGTTGACATCCCACCGAAGTATGACATGCGTTTATCTAGATCTTGGGGAGCAAAACTTCAAGGATCTCTTCAACTAGATATGTCTTATGAAACAATCTCTATTTTTAGACAACCAAAGAAACTATACTGAGAAGCTTTAATGAAATATATGGTAAGTAGCCAGGATCGGCCTCAAAACTTTCCCATCTACTCCATACACTCAAACATTGACTCTTTTATTTTGTATAATGTTGATCAAACTCAAGAAACACTTTTAGACAACACTGATACATAACCAAAAGAAGTTGCAGTTTCTACACTAGACGAGACTAATCAGACTATAGAGCTATTCAACTAACAAGAAGGTCTAATTGTTGTGAATGATGAAGCGTTTGTTCCATTAGATAGTGAAAACTATGATCATGAGACCTTATGACATTTAGAGTTTGATGGATTAGTAAATAGGTTAGGAGCAAGAGTAAGAGTATGGATATATAACTTAGAGAATAATTATTCAGAAGGCCATGCATATAGACTAAATTTTAAATGTAGAAATAATATAGCTGAGTATGAAGCATTAATTTTAGGTCTTAAGTTAGTTAGAAATATAGGAGCTAAAAGAGTTTCTATTATGGGAGACTCTAAATTAATTGTGAAATAGATAGATGTTGTATATATGACTAAAGACCCTAGATTAAGTTGCTATAGAGATACTACTGTAGAAATACTAAATACTTTCTTAGAAACAAATCTTGCAGTCATCCCTAGGAAACATAACATGCAAGCCCATAGTCTTGCAATGTTTGCCAACACTTGTAAATTACCCTTCCAACCTAATTATTAGTACACTGCTGAAGTTAGGCACATACTTCCAATTCCTGATAATTTGAAGAACTAGTGGATATTGATTAATGATAAATAGATAAATAACTTTTTACTTTCAGAAGAAGAATTCGTAAATAATAACATAGATACTGATACATCCATAGATATTGACCCTAAGGATAAAATAGAAATGAATAAGATAGAAGATGATAAAATAGATAGACTTAACCCAACTAAATTTAATAAATTAGATGTAGATAACTTAGAGATAATGGAAATTTATGAAATAATAAAAGAAGAAACTGAATTAATTGATCTTAAGGATAACTTCTTATAAAAGGGATTAACCACTCTGGAAGATTTATTTGATTCAATGATGTTCCTAAGAAACTTAAGGTGGAACCATTAAGATCTGACATTGAGGAGTGCAACATAGGCACCGATGAAGCTCCTAAAATGATCAATCTTTCAAAATCATTACCTCCTACTGAAAAAGTGAAATACATTTGATTATTGAAAGAATTCAGGGATGTTTTTACTTGGGGTTACGAGGACCTCAAATCCTATGACACCAACATCATCCAACACATTATTCCTATAAAATAAAATCAAAAGCCTTTCAAACAGAAATTAAGAAGGATCAACCTTGTCTTATTACCTTCCATAGAAAAAGAAATTCAAAGAACGTATGATGCTAAAATAATTGCACCAATTAGATTCTCTGATTGGGTATAAAACTTAGTGCCAACAAGAAAGAAAACAGGTGAGATCAGACTCTGTGTAGATCTCAGAAACCTTAATAAAGTATCACTAAAAGACAGTTACCCTCTCCCCAAGATGGATCACAATTTGAAAAGAGTAATTGGATCAACTAGAATATCATAGTTGGATGGGTTTTCTCGTTATAATCATATCTTAGTTCATCCTGATGGCCAACCCAAAACTGCCTGTACTACTCCTTGAGGCACTTCTATGTATGTGAAAATGCCTTTTGGGCTAATTAATGCAGGAGCTACTTTCCAAAGGGCTATGGATATAGACTTTGCTAAAGAAATCCATGATTTCCTTGTGATATATCTAGATGACATTACTTTGTTTTCAAAGTCAGACAATCAACATTTAAATCATCTAAGGCAAGTGTTTATTAAATGAAGGAAGTATGGAATCCCCTTGAACCCCAAAAATTCTTTTTTTTGGGTTATGGGAAGGAAAGTTATTAGGTCATATATCTTGAAAGATGGTATAAGAATAGACCCAGCAATAATAGAAGCCATCTTACAAATAAGACACCCCGGGAACATTAGAGAATTACAAGCCTTCTTAGGGAAAATCAATTTTCTTAGAATATTTATATCTAAACTAGCAGAATTAATTAGATCACTTAACAATATGCTGAAAAAATACTCCACAATAAAATGGACTGTTGAGGCTAACAAATCCTTTGAAGACATTAAGCTAGCCTTAACTAAAACATTAGTACTAATAAGTCCCAAGTTTGATAGAGATTTCATTTTATTTTCATTTTCTTTAGAGCACACAATAGCTGTAGTCCTATTATAGAAAAATGACCAGGGCTATGAACAACCCATTGCTTTCTTTAGCAAAGCCCTGAGAGATGTCCCCTTGAAATACAATATAATGGAAACATAAGCCTTGGCTTTGGTGAAAGCCATTAAATATTTTAGGGTATACATCTTATATTCTCACATAGTAGCCTACGTTCCCAAGTCAGTAGTAAAAGACATCCTAACTCAGGATGGTCTAGATGGAAGGAGAGGGAAGTGGATTGCTACTATCTTAGAATATGATATAGAGATTAAACCAATGAAGTTAATCAACGACCAAGGTTTAGCCAAGCTAATGGCTGAATCGAAATATTAGGCCTTGGATATTAACTTTATTGCAGCAATAAATAATGAAGAGGAGATGGTGACTCCACTAATTAGCTAGGCCTTTCTTGAATCCCCATGGTATGCTGATATTTGTTATGCTTTACTAAATTTACAAGCTTCTCCTGAATTATCTAGGACTAAAAGCATGTTTTTAAAGATGAAATCCTCTAGATTTTGTATATTAAACAATGTTTTTTTTTGGAGAGACCATGAAGGTATTCTTCTTAATTTCTTATTAAAAGAAGAATATGACAAAGTTTTACAAGAGTTTCATGCAGGTGACTATGGAGGACAACTTTACTAGAAGACTACTACAGATAAAATCCTTAGAGTTGGTTTCTACTGGCCTACCTTATTTGCTGATGTTAAGAAATATATGACCTCCTGTCACAAATGTCAAGTCTTCGAGGGAAAGAAAAATCTCTTACGATTACCCCTCAAGCCAATATCTACTGAAATACCTTTTCAACAATGGGGTCTAGACTTCATTGGTGAAATTCACCCACCCTCCTCTGCCCAACACAAATGGATCCTTACCGCCACTAACTACTTTACAAAGTGGATAGAGGGCATACCTTCAAGGTAAGAGACATATACTATTATCGTTACCTTCCTTGAAACCAATATTCTATCTAGATTTGGATGTCCAACGAAGCTCATTACTGATAATGCAATAGCCTTTAAATCCAAAAGGATGGTAGAATTCTACAATAAATACCATATCACCCTTATCCACTCCACAACATATTACCCTCAAGGTAATGGATTGGTTGAATCCTCAAACAGAAGCCTAGTAAACATCATAAATAAGTTACTAGAGGACAGTAAGAAAACTTGGAATAGAAATCTAGTCAATGCCTTATGGGCAGACATGTTGACTACTAAGAAATCAATTGGTACTTCTCCCTATCAACTATTTTAAGGAATAGAAGTTGTCTTTCCATCCTCTTTGGGAGTGCCAGTAATGAATATACTTCAAGAAATACATGTTGAACCAAATAGTATCCAAAGAAGAATAAACCAAACTATACATCTACAATAAACAAGAGAAGAGGTTTATGTCATGTCCCAAGTTGTGTAAGAAAATATAAAGAGGATTTTTGATAAAAGAACCAAGGCTGATGATTTCTACATTGGTGACAAAGTGCTAAAGTGGGACTCAAGAAGGTAAGATAAAGGAAAACATGGAAATTTGATTTCCTATGGAAATGTTCCTATGTCATTTATGCTTATAGAGGAAGTAATGCTTTCTTCTTGAGAGAAATTGATGGTATAGATGTAGAAGGTGGGCTAGTGAATGGTTGAATGATGAAACATTAATTTGAACCTAATTACTAATTTTCATTTGTATATATTCTATTTTCAGAGGTCTAGTTTGGATTGGATAATTATCTTTGAGGTTGAAGCCCGAAGAGAAGGCCCTAAGCTTCAAAAGATTCACTATCATAAGTATCAATAATGCGGATTTATAGAGAGACACTTTTCAAGGCAACATCAACAATAATTAAAGCGCTATTGATCTATAAAGTTCTTGACATTTCACAAGGAAATTCCATCCCCAAGTGGAGCCATTTTTAGGTTCCTATACCAATAGGAGTCACAATTTTGAATGAATAAGGTTAAGCCTTGTAATATTGTACATACCTTTTAATTTTGTAAATGTTTTCCATATTATAAAAAATTAAAAAATGTAAAGAGGGTATGTCCTAAAAGATAAATCAGAGGACAAAAGGAATAAGATAAGGTAAAAAAAGATGAAAATATATGAACCCCAAAAACAAAAAGACCATGAAAGTGTGCAAGTCCAAATGCCACTACTGTTTAATTTTATGCATAATAATGTTTGTGTGCAACTTGTTATTTATGGTATAGTCCATCGTAATCAAACTATTTAATCTTGGTTATTCCATGATTTGAATTTGATGTTTATAGATTAGAGAATAAAATCTGACCAAATAGTTTAATCTTGGTAAATCATAGTTAGGTAGAGAAAATAAAAGGAGCTCATAAGCTTAATCTGAGCCCTTGGATGATATAAGGTTAGAATTAGATAGATTTACTTTCCAAAATAAAAATAGATGAATAAGGGTTTGCTAGCCTAAATGCACCTAAGAAATGAAGAAAATATGTTAGAGGTAAGAAATGGGTAAGTAGATGAAAGGTTACTAAACTACCAAAGTTACTTGGATTAAAGAACATTCATCATGCTTATATACATTTTTAAACATGTATGATCAACTATGAAGGAAAAGGTAAAGGTTTACAAGTTTATATGATTAACTCGCCCTCACTCACTTTCCTCTTTACTTACTAATTTCCTATCAACAATTATGTTTTAAGTACTTTCAACCCTACATGTCAAAGAGGCTCAGAGCATTTCTCTGACTTTTGGAGGGACCAGATCCTTGGCTTAATGACTTATGGATGCAAGTGCTAGAATCCCCTTCATAAATACATTCCCCCTTCATACAAACCATTTCCCCTCATTACCCTAAAAACCCCCTTTTCCTAAGGTTAAACTCCCTTTACCTAGGAAAAGTAATAAAACCCCTATATAAACCCCTTTCCTAGGGTTAAACCCAATTCACATAAGGAAAGTAATACCCCCCACCCATGTAAAACTCTTTCACACAAAAAGCACACTAAAAAGCCCTTTTTCCTAAGTTTAAACCCTAAAGCGAAATCACATACACTTTACCTCTTAACATAGGAAAATACCCATCCCCCATCGTCGCATTTCGTATTAACTAACTAACTTAATTAAATGACCCCATTATAACCCTTTTCCCATATTAAAATAATTCCTTATATAAAATGCCCCAACCCCTTAGTTAAACTATAATAAACTACCCCGTATCCCACCATAACCCTACCTAGTCTACCTAATCCCAGTAGAACTTGAGTTAATCCCGCATTAGGATTCACTCAACTCCCTAATCCCTCATTAAATCCTGACCCGATCACTTTTAACCCAAGGTTCAAGCCTAATCTAATCCCATACCACCTCGATTAAAGCCATGGGCCCCACTCCTCACGTTCATTTCCCCCTATGCAGCTCTCCCACCCAGCCACCATTAGATCGTAATCATGCAGATCTAACAGCCTAAATTCATATCGGCTAATCCTGATCACCTACCTTTACCCTTCTGATAAGGTGGTTTTTCATTGACCCCTGACGGTTATGTGTCACACCCTAAAGCTCATCGGGTGACCCCTCCTCAAAACTGCCCATGCCTAAAAGCAGTTCGATGACCCTCCAAAACTACTTCCTTGCCATTCTGATAAACCACCCATCCTCCATAAAATATGAATTTCATGCCACTTTTGGATAATCCTCCCATTAAAGTTTAAACCACAAGAACTCGTGTTTTGTTGCCATTTTGCTTGTTTTATAGTGTAAGCCTATGAAACCCTCCAGTGCCACCTTATGCCTTTGCGATGCGATTTTCCCTCTGATTACATCCAAAAAGCTACCCCAAGACCTTTTCTAGGCATCCAATTGTAATAAAGCCATCAAGCATCCTTCATGAAGACCTGTGTTTTCTTAAATATTGTTGAATTTTTCAGGTTATTCGACTAAGATCATAGCTTGGATAAATAGTTCTGATACTAGTTAAAGAACCTGTTTACTCCAAGACTCAAACCAGAAACCTGTTAAAAGCACAAATTCAAATGAAGAATACTAATACATGAAGAGCAAAGATAAAGACCAATCACACGGAGCCGAGAAGAAGACAAGGAACAGAGCAATGACAGTTCAGAACAGAGCAACCAAACCAGAGATGCAGATGAATAAAGCACACTAAAAATTGATCAAAATCCACTTTTGATTATTGAGACACATAAAAAACATAAGAATTTACTAGTGAAAAACACAGTAAAATTTAAATTGGAATAGTGAAAGGAAGAAACACATAAAGGATAAAGACATGTCATCCGAGTGAAAGGGTATCAATGACAGAGAGTATCAGATGAAATGCATAAGTGAATAAATTTTCTAGCGTAATAAATTTGACAGCAAAGAGCATAAATAGCTAAAATAAACCTTAAGAGCCAGTAGCAGAACAATAAAAGGGACAACATGAAGCAATTCAGTAGTGCCTCTATGTTCTCGCGATAAGATATTTTCTATTTCCTAGATTAAATCTCAATTCAGTTTGAGATATTTGTAATAACACCTTAGTATAAATACTTCACAATTTGAAGTATGTAGGGTGGATTCTTAGACATTTCTTTAGATTGCTTGATTGAAAGACTGTAAAAGATATTGGAGTATTGACTGAGCCAACAAGCTGGATTGATGAATAAAGACAAGATATTTCAAAGGATTCATGTGCAGAGCAAAGTGTAGACAATTATTTTCTCTCGTTATTGTTATTTCTTAAAGTTTTCATACTGTTGATCTAAATATGGATGCCATAAATGGAAGTATTATATCAAAAGTTTTATAATTACACTCTGCTATAATAGTTAGGAAAATCTATGTCTTCTACAAATAATCTAAGTTAAGGAATTCTTAGTTGCTCCTTAGTTTAGGTTGTTTCTTTTAATCTATAGCAAAGGACTCTTAATTGCCCTTTGTTTCCGATTGCTCCCTGTTCCTCTTTTCAATCCCCATATGAGAATTCTTAATTACTCTCTCACCCAGGTTAAAACATTTTCCATCCCTCTGGCCTAAAGTCTTCCACTCTACTTTGCTATCTTGCCCTCTTAACATTCCCTTTAGTGAGTTGCTCTGGTTCTGTTCCCTTTCTTTTGACTCCATATGCCCAATGGTCTAGAGGCATCATTTTATCAATCTATTTAAAGATCCCCACCACCCAATCTTTTAATACAAATAAAAAACCCCATGAACCTTAAGAACTAGCCTAATATCCCAACAAAACAAAGCTAAATCATATAGAGTGAGCCCTCTCCGAACTTAGGTTGGGTAGAGCCTAAGCCTAAAATTTGGTTTGTGGTTACCTCGGTCATTTTCTTTCTTCTTATAACTTCAAGAGAAAATTCTAAGTGATAACACCTAAGAGATTAACTCAACCACTCCAACTTACCCCAGAAGAGACTGAACTTTTGGGAGAATTTAAAAGCCTATGTGTCAAGATTCCACTTCTCCAAGCCATTAAATATGTACCTATTTACAGGAAGTTGATTAAGGAGAAGTGCTTCAAGCATCTAGGGGGGCGAATAAGGGATGCCCCTACCTTAATGTCATCGGACAATTGTTCGACTTAATGTTGGGGCAAGCAATCTATCCAAAGTATTTGGACCTTGGGAGCCCTATAGTAGATGTGCACATCAATGGCACCTTTGTCCCACTCACTTTGATCGATCTTGGGGATGCCATTAATGTGATGAACAAGGACACCATGCTCAAGCTCAACCTCCAAGGTTCGTTAAGAAATACCACAACAGTCTTACAACTTGCAGACCACTCCATAGGACCCCTAAGGGGATTATGGAGGATGTGATGGTCTCCATTGACTTTTCGGAGTACCCTCTAGATTTCCTAGTTCTCCAATCTAAGGGTAAGCTTACTGGTTACGCTCTCATCCTTGGCAGGCCCTGGTTGGCCACCGTCGATGCTTACATTAGCTGCAGAGCTAGGAATATGACCATCAAGAATGGGCATATATATAAGAAGTTAGTCCTATACCCTCCTACTCAGCCATCTCTAGAAAATGATTTACCTTTATGGCTAGAAGAGGAGGAAGAAGATGAAGCTTATTTTTCCCAACTATACCTTAGAAATAACCATGGGAGGAGGACAATAGGATGAAGATGATTTTATTGAACACATACTCCAAAGTCAAACTCCCAATATCCCTAGAAGAAGTAGTAAAGGAAACCTAGAAAAAACATATGTGGGACTCAAGTAATCAAACCATAATCATATTTTTATGGCAAGCATACTGTACTTGTTCAAGCCTAGAACTATGGAAAATATGTAAGGCCAATCTATTGGGAGTCTTTTATGTTTATGATTGATTGGTTTCATTGTTTTTAAAAGGAGACTGGGTCTTAGGTGAAATTTATCAATGAGCTCACTGTCTTGTGCCTCTATGGTATAGGAAACAAATTCTTGATGTAACTATTGAATATTGAATGAATCTGAGTCACAAATTGAGTCTTTATATTTAGCCACATGATAAGGATTGGATTAAGAATTGGTTTCAGATTTTAAAGTGAGTCAATTAGTATTGGATTAACTAAATCATAGGTGGTTCCTTTCTTATTGCATGCACATGTGTGGAAAATATATTTAATGATAGTTCATTTTTTATTGGACTTTCTATCTTAGCATGAGATTTGATTGAGGGTTTGAGAAGTTATTTTATAAGTTCATTTGAAAGGAAGAATGGTTTCGCAATTCATAACATTTATTTGGTTTCTACCTTGAATGCACCAAAATAGATGTTTTATTTCTTATACAATGTGGAAGTGTTTGATGATTTAAAGTAGTGCAGGAACTGATCAATTGATAAGATTGGTTCAGTACAAGAGTAGTTTGGTGTTTTGTATACTCCTTTCTGAGTGTTTTTTGTTCTGAATTGATATTGAATCCTAAGTTTATTTTGAGAAGGACATTTAATTTAATTCACTATTTCCATCCTAAAAGAATCTCAACATCTAGGGTGATCTTGGTGTTGCTGTGTGAGTAGTGCATGAATGTGATTAAGGGGTTTTTCATTGAGATTTTCATTCCAAAATTTGGAAAGATTAATTATTGGAGTAGAGATAGGATTTGTAGGATCTCAATGGTTCCTTTGGCATATTCTTTTCTATGCCTCAAATTCTACGAGGCCCTGGTTTGAAAAGTGTTGTGAATTAAAAAAAATACAATTTTAACAACCAATATTTAGGAAACATTGTTGGGAAGGTGTTGGATGAAATTATCGAAAAATTCTGATTTAATTTTCTGTAGTATATGTAAGGTATGCTTTATTTCTTATTTTCAATGTGCTTCTATTACTCCAGGGAATTTTTTTATTGATTTGATTTTTTAAGGTACATTTTTGAGATAGATGTAGTATTTGGGTGAATTGGTTTGTTTCCAGCAAGTGCTTTTTCATAGCTTTTGATCATTTTCTGATTTGATTTTGTTTTTTAAATGCATGACTAGGAGAGGTAGGGGTCTAGAGGCCAATAATGGTAGAGAAAATATTGACAAAATCATAAATATTTTATCATAGTGGGCCTTCTATTATAGGAAAGAACTACAAGAAGAAACAGACCAATCAAGTTGGTTCTTTTCACCTGGATTCTAGAGACAATAGTTCAGAAGTATCACAACCATTGGTAGAGAAGAAGGAGACTATTGGAACTAAAAATTAAATATGAAACAAAATCAACCCTTTCAGTTTTTAGAAGGTGGTTTGTTTGGAGGAAAAAGTATGGCAGATCATGAAGAAGGGCATGAAGAAGTGCATGGAGAAGGGGTTGGTGAGAATCAATCATAGGACGAGTAGTCCACCTTTTGGTTTCAAATTGTGTACCCTAATTCAGTCCTTCAAATGAAAAACATCCCACCTTCATTTCTTCCACATTTCCATGGTAAGGTACATGAGGACCATGATTCTTTTCTTTTCAAATTTGACATACTTTGTAGAAGCTATGATTATTATTTGGATGCCTAGAACTTGAAACTATTCCCTGCAACCCTTAAAGAGTCAACTTTGTGCTAGTTTATGGGGCTGGGGAGAAATAATATCACTTATTGGGGGTAAATGAAGATGAGTTTTCCAAATAAATACCAAGAATATTGTAAGAAATGAGAAATGTAGGATGAAATTTTTACCATCACACATAATGATGATCAAAGTTTGGACGGTTATTTGGAAATATTCCTATATATCCTTCAAAGGTTGAAGCACAAACTTGGTATGGGAATTGTTAGAACCTTGTTATTATGGGGTATTTTGGTTGATTCCAGGAATAATTTGAATCTGTTAGGACAAGGGGACATTGCTCAAATTTCTTTTGACTAAATTTGTGACTTGTGCAAGAAGTTTTCACAAAATCAACCTAGATCCGGTTAAGGGAATTATAGGCAATTCTAGTAATAATAGATTTGGATCTAGCAATGTTGTGATTATTTCTTTGGAAAATAAAATGCATAACATGAAAACTGAAATTATGAATATTATGAAAATTATTAACAAGAAAACACATTCTTTAAAATTTCATAAGAAATTAGTAGAAGAACAAGTAATGTTGTCCATTTATTGTCCAAAATGTAGAAAAAAACATATTTTACGTGAATGTCTTGTAGATGTAAAAAGTGTGAATAGTTTTGTGATATGTGGAGGTAAGAATTTTACTGAGGAATTCCCATCCATACTGGGGTTTAAAGCAACATTCAAAGGGGAGAATTCGGTACCTAAGCCATCGCACATTATGGGAGCATGAAAACCATGGCCCCAGGTAAGTACAAGTATGATTCTTGAACATATACCATATTTTCTAGTTATAATACATCACGTTATTCTCTTCAAAACTTGAATTGTCCTCAATCTTGGCAACATGGGTATCTTTCTCAATTTTGACAGTCTCCTCCTCCTCCTTGGAAACAAGGATGGAGAGGACCACCACTCTATCCTTTTTCTTATCCCATGACTACTCAGTTGTATCCTACATCATATGAACATTATCCTATGGCACAACCTACATTTCTAGTTGCTTTGCCTTAGCAGATGAAACCTATGCCACCACCATTTCCATTACCACCACCATTCTAACCACCTCAGTTGCCAACACATCCTATGCCCAACCTGAATAATAAAGTGGTAAAAATGATTCACTCTATTGGACTTACCCATTTCCCTATTTATTAGACCTTACCAGTTGAGGTCAATGACCTCCACTTGAGATCAGGAAGGGTAATAAATTCATAAAAACAAAAACAACTAGTATTAATCATTGAGGAGAAAATTGAGGAGAAAACTCCTAATATTTCAAATAATTATGCTACTTTATAGCCTATTCCCATGCACTAGGAGTCCTTACCTTCTTCTTCGAACCAACCTCCCTTTCCAGAGAGGTTGGTTGTGGAAACAGTTAACCCCATCCCTCAGTATGACCTGGAATCCAAGTTGAGAAACCTTTGCTAAAGGCTCCTCTAATGTAGGTTGTAAAAGAGACTCAGATATGTACTAAAATAATTAGGGAACTTTGTCTTAAAAATCCGAGGAATAGGGTTGAACCAGACACTGTCAAGTTTTTTGGGAGAGAAACTGAGTTGACGATAGGATGTGCTCAGGTTGAGAAGTATACTAATCTTGGAAACCTAGTTGTCTTTGTTCAGATAGGTGATCTCCTCATTCCCAATGTGTTGATAGACCTTGGAGCAACTATTAATGTGATGACTAGGAAAACAATGAAGCAACTTCAAATGACTAACATCCATCCTGCCCCCACCATGATTAAACAAGATGATAGATCTAAAATCAAGCCAAAGAGTGTGTTATATGATGTGATTGTCTCAATTGACTAATGGGAGTAGCCTACAAATTTCATTGTTTTACAACCAAAGAATCTTATTGGGGGACACCCTCTGATCTCAGGATTACCATGGCTTGCTACAACAAATGCCTATGTGGGTTGTCATTGTGGTGACATGTATATTTCTCATGGGGATGCTAGGAAGAAGGTCACCTTGTACCCATCTTCCAAATCTGTTCAAGAGCTTTGTGACACCTTCTGGTTGGATAATGATAGTAGTGATGAGGAGACTCAATATATTTCTATGATTCATTAATGTATTGAGTATACTGAGGAGAGTGTGATCTGGGATTTTCTCGGTAACCTAGAAAGTATGCAAGACTTTGGATTGGTTCATCAAATTTTTAGCCCATGGTTTGAGGAAAATTATCATCCACAATCCTCATCATCATTACAGAGTTTGGTAGCCACCACATATATTCATGAGCCAGACACTACTCTTGTTGAGGTAAGCCCAGGAAAATATTTTTATGTTAGTAGAGACCCGGACCACCCTATGTTATAGACATATTTGGGCACTTCAACCCCAATCACATATGTTGATAAACCAAGGTCTCTTTAACCCCTAAAAGTGTTGTTTCATACCCTAAAGGATCATGGTCAACTAATTACATTATTTCCCAGAAGTTCCACTTGAAAAAATACTGATAACTGGCCAAAACTAGACCATACTAACTGCTCCATGGTCAAGGTGCGATACATACTGGCTGCTACACTAGCCAAGTGTGATGCATAATGAAGAGGCCTTCTGTAGGGTGCGATAAGTGAGAATGAAAAAATGGCTAAGACGGTTTGCTAAGTGGATGCTCATGGAATCTTCTAGAAACTTCCCCTGTGGCACTTGCCTCTTTGAATTCGCCCAGGGATGAGTAAGAGATCAGTGAAATCTCCAAGTGGAACCAAGAACTATCAGTGGAATGACACTAATAAAAACCTAGAGTTGACTCACACCCTTGCAAGACATCTATAAATGGATCCATCATCTGAGAGATCTAGAGGCTGGAATTTTGTAATTTGTAAGGAAGTGTTGTTGGTTTCTCTTTGAGAAGGATCATTGTATTGTTGGGTGATCTTACTTTTCATGAGGTGAAGAGGGCTTTGATGCTGGATCAGACAGTTGGGTTGTAATCCTCTCTTCTATTTCTATTATTAATAAAGTTCTTTGGTTTTTCCTCCATACAATTGTGTATTTGTGAATCTTGTTATTTGTGAATGCAATTGTATGTTCAATGTATTTTTGATTTTGCATTATTTATGATATTATAGATCAAGACTCTTTGATGGTGTTTTGTTACTTTGACTCTATAGATATTCTCTAAAGCAGGACAAGTAGGAGAGGAGTTGCAAGATATATCATGGGAGAGAGAAATCAAGTAAGGAGTCAAGTGGAAGATCTAGGTTTGTCCCCTTTGCTTCTCTCTTATCTATCATACATAAAGGAAATCACAAATTTCTTTGATTGTTTTTTTCTAAGATAGCTACCCATCTTAGTGGGACTAGCAGATTGAAAAGACACTAGTTTTCCCGGAAACAAAATGGCAACTCCACTGGGGATCGAATAGTTTGTTTGTTTGTTATTTTTATTTGCTTTATAAACTACAGATGAAGCCTGAAGTTAGCCAGATAGCCTTTGAACTACTCTTGGTATGCAATTGCAAAGTAGATGAATGCTGCTTCAGTCAATCTCCATGTTGGTTTATGAACTGAACATCTGACTTACAAGCATCCTAAATGCCCTCATGTAGCTCAATAACCTCTTAATATCATATCCCTATACTTTGTTTTTACTTTCCATCATAGCTCAGCTTAAATCACTGAACTTAGCTGCAAATTTTGAGCAAAAACCCAACTTAGTTTCGCTCCCTAGCCCATTGCACTGTCTGTAACTGGAAACCAATATGCATTACGCCTCCCATGTGTAGCAGATGAGATGCATCCCTGTTTTTGTTAAGGAAAGGTGCGATGACTGAGTAATCCTATTTCTCCCTTTGAAATTTGGGTTTTTTCTCCTTGTTTTCAGCTCTATTCAGTTGTTTTGCTGCTTATGATCAGTATCTCATTGCTAAAGCCTCTTTCCTTACATTGTTCAGCCTCCATTGATTAGGATTAGTAATTTGTTTTATGTATTTGTCCATCATTTACAGTCCTTTGTCAAACGTAGCCTAAATCAAACTATCGTTTTTGATGCAAAAGTGTTGTAACTGTCCTTTTGCATCAAAAATAAGAGTGTCATAAAGTCTTCCTCCTTTAGATAGTCGATTGTAGTTTTGCCATTGTATTTGTTTTGAATTGTTAATATTTGAAGTGTCGAAAGCAGGTTTCTAGTCGAAATCGAAAAGTGTTGTTTTAGTCTTCCTTTCATTTTGAAAATAAATTGTCGAAATGTCTCTTTGAAGAAAACAATTCAGATCTGTACTTAGTTTTCCTTTTTGGCATTCTCACATTAAGGAAACGAAAGACAAATACATGCATTTTCATTTACATTTAGACTATATGCAGAAAATGATTTAGGAAAAGTGCATTTAGTGTGTGCTCTTTGCTCTCTGTTGAAAGAATCATAATCTTGTTTCCTTAGTAGCTAGGATTTTCATTGCTAAAAGAAAATAAACGACTGTTTATCATTTTAGATTACATATTTAGGAATTTTACATCTACATCACGTGGTGAACCTTGAAAGGAAAAATTCTAAACAAGATCAACTCTAAAATAAATCTCAATGAACATAAAAACACTTTGGAACCTAACACAACACATCTAGAAGCCTAGGCTAGAGACATATTCTGGCATCATAAAACTTGGTAACTGTCATTTTCATCGAAGATTGGGTGATTCCTCCTCTTTGATATGACAAGTGCTAGTACAGACTTGTGCTCCCCATACCGTCGAGTATATATTGGGAGACCACAATAGGCTGATATCCTTTATCCATATGAAGTTGTGTCTGTCACCTTATCGATCACAATGCACTGAACATAGCATTCGGGAAGATTGACTGTCATACATAAGTCCTTGGTAATTTCTCTTTAATTTACCACCAAGGTGTATATTGCAGTTTTGTGATTGATTTGGTAATCCCTCTATCTAGATTTCTAGAGTAGTCACTTTCGTTCCTTTTCGACTTCTTAAAAGAAAAGGTCCATTTGAGCACTTGTCACTTCAAGGTCATTAAAAATTGAAGGCAACTAAATTCATATTTAGCTTTTTATCGACCCTTAAAAATTGAAAAATAAAAGTTATGTTAAAGCATCATTAAAATATATTTAATTCAGAATAACATCCCTATTCCTTCATTGATCTTAGGTTGAGGTAATGGAGTCCACCAATCAAGGAATCCCTCTTAGAGGGAATCCTATTCCTTTCTCTTCTTGGGGAGATATTGGTGGTCTATATGTGGCTACATTATCCCTTTCGGGAATCACAATTGGCATGCTAGTATGGCTATTCTCAACCTATGTTGTTCAAAATATCATGATTCCTCAGCAATCAAATCAATAACCAGATGATAGTGAAGTTGTCCCTTCACCTTCTACTTCGTTTGTTTCTCCCTCCCCTTCTTCCTCTTTTCTTGGTGAAACTAGTGATACTAAGAGCCAAGCGGCTGAGAAGAAGAAGAAAGGGAAGGAGAAGAAGAAGAAGAGGTCAGCTAAGCAAGGGGAAACCATGAATCATTTGGTGAAAATCCACACACTAAACTTTCCAAACCCAGATCTCCATGCATAATTTACAAAAGAAACCATTTTCATCGAGATTGTCCTTGCATTCCATGGATCTTGAGAGAACGGTCTCCCTATTCGCACCATCTGGTGTCATCAACCTCTGGCGATCATGTTGACAACACACCATCAACTAGTGAAAATGAAGTCAATGGATAGAAAGGAAAGGTCAAATTTCCATGTAGGTTATGTGAAGGTAATCATGCTCTTCACCATTTTCCTTTTTTGGACGAAGCCAAAAGTGTCTTGGATAACCGTCCTGCTTCACCACAATGACTTCCACCTAGATACAAGAAATTATCACCAAATCCTTCGCTAGTTGAAAACCCAAATGACGTAACTCAATCATCGATCGAAATGCCTATCATTTGAAGTAAACCTTCTGATTCCATACCGAACAAAAGTCAATAGGTCGAGATGGTGGTCGACCCATTCTTATCTTCAGAAGGTCCACCTTCAGATGATATAATTTCCAAAAAGAATGAGAACAATACTATTCAAATTCTTTTTGTTAATATCGAGTCTGATGGACTTGGGGGCAAGCCACTCATTCCTTTACAACAGGAGGAAAGTCCCCTAGTTCAAGGGGTTCATTCAGTCATTTATCCGGTACCCCCTCTAAGCAATCTAGTCATTTCCTTTGATTGGAATCAACTAGCAAGACCCCACCTTCCGTTTAATGTACCATTCCGGATCATAGTACAAGTTTACAAAATGATTGTGTCTGGCACTGTCATAGATGAAGGGGCTTCGGTGAGTATCCTTTCCTCAAATACTTGGAAAGTGCTTGGGTCGCCATCGCTTCCGCTTGAGACACAAAATTTGTTAGGATTTAACAAAGGAACTAGTCGACCGTTAGGGATCCTTCCGAAGTTGCCGATAACTTTGAAAAGGAAAACCATTCACTTCAACGTGATGGTAATCCAAGGACCATTAGATTACAATTTACTCCTTGGGTGTGAATATGTTTATATCATGGAAGATATTGCTTCCACATTCTTTCGAGTGATGTGTTTCCTGCATGAAGGCCAAATGGTACAACTTATCGACTAGCTTTCATTTCCTTGTTCAAACACAGCTACAAGTCAAACATCATCCCTAAATGTTCTCATTGCATCAAGAATGTATTTTCAACCTTCATTTCATCCACCTAATTACCACGAGTAGTCGGGTGAATGTAATGAAGCTTGGGGGGTATGCACCCTGGTCTGCTTCAGCAGGCAAACCCAACTGAAAAGATAGGTTTCCTAATAGGTTATGTGATTGGAAGCTCACACCATTCACCTTTGTCTATTTCGATGGACAAAGCCAAGGGAGTATTTTTTTTCTAACCATTGATAGAAACAATCCTGCATAACCGGAGGGACTTTCATATGGTAACCTGGAGACTCTCCTTTTCCCAATACCTAGGGCCATGTAAACCTTTGTATGCAAGTGAAAAACGACCAATTTTATTTTTTAGCTTTTTAGCATTTTTAGCTTTTTAGCTTTTTAGTTTCAACTTCTCAGGTTAGGTGATTCATATAACCACCATTCACCTTTGTCTGCAGCGCATAAACGAAGCAAATGAAGGGTTGCATCTAGATGAAAGACAAAACCATCCTACCTAATCTCAGTAGTTCCTTAGATTTTAGTGTAGTTAGCTCTGTAGTTTGGTTGTTTCTAGCCTACATAAAAATGCAATGAGCACATGTTATCGTAGAGTTAAATCTCAATAAAAAATAAACCGACAAATGAGAGACATCTTTAATGACTAGAATGAGAAATGTTTCCGCAAGCTTCAAGCTCATTAAAAAATAAACCTGCTACTGAGCATATGTCAACACAAGGTTCAAGCTCATTAAAAAATAAACCTGCCTTCAGTAAAAAACCTCTGTGATTGCCATGCTATCAGCCTTTTGAGCCTTGGTTGTGTTCTACCATCACCTCCATTCTTTTGGCCGATCATACGCTTCCACTTGATTGTTTACCCTTTTGAGGAACAACTAGGATGAGTGATTCTGCTAGCCACCCTCTTCACACTGCCATGTTTTGAGAAGTTCCAAACTTACCTGGAACCAATTAATACCTGAAAACCTTATTGGTTCCCCAAAAACAAGTCTCTTTTAAGCTCTTTTTAAACTCGTTAAATATGAAAAGATTGTCGAGCTATTGGCCTTTCCAGCTCATTAAAGTAAGGGTAAGCACCATCCCTCCTCTACATTTTAATATTTTTGGACCTGAGGGATCATCCCACAAAACGATAGAGTGCTTTTCTTTTTCGGCTCGCTAAAACAATGTAAAAGTCATCCCTTTCATATTATTTTATACTTTTTCAGACTTAAGGGATTATGCTACGAAAAAGGATTGCTGGATTTTCCTTTTCATCCCTTTTCAAACTCTCTAAAAATGGAAAGAACCAAGTTATCTTTGACGTTAAATTCATTAAAACAAATAGCAACAAACTTGTCCACCTAGACAAGAATGAGTTTCACTATCATTAGGCTTGCTAAAACATAGTGACAGGTTTGCCCGAAGGGCAAATTATAGAACAAGCATATGTTATCCTCCTTAAGATTAACAAAAATAAAGAGGTACTAGTCAACTATGACTGGGGAAAAATGGAAGAAAACTTGAATAATTTTATTAGTAGCAGGTCGCTCTTGAACATGACACTTTCACTCCATCACCATGATTGAGTCAGGTTGGGTTATTCCGTTCACCATTCATATCACCATTGGTCCTCCACACCATCCATCTTTTTGGGTTAACGCTAGCAATCCATCTCATTGTCGCTGATATGTTCAAGAGAAGTCATTCATAGAATTTACCACCTAGCTAATGCCTCATCCACTACAATACCTTCACTCTCCATTTTTCATGACCGCCATTCCTGAACCTTGTATCATCAGATTGTTTTCACCTCTAGAAAATCATTTGCTTCATTTTGTGTCTAGATGTGGGATACATTAAGGCCCTCCTATGATGGGTCACTTCTTGTTGACATCATCTCATTATCCAAGAATTTGACTTAGAAATAACCCTTTCAGTACTTTGAAGCTTGCATGTCTCAATGGCAAGTTTCTCACCTCCAACGATAGGTTTACATCAACAGCCTTCGACCAAATATTTTGCGTGGTGTTCAATATCGACTCATATATTCACACCACGTGAATTGTACTGTAGTACCTTGAGGATCATTATCATTATCAGTGATTCCTCTTGCATCTGTTAACAACTTACATTATTTGCTGGTAATCAGGCGATGTATTTCCATGCTCAACTTCAGGACATCTTTTCACATGGATCGACTTATACATCGAGAAAAGATTGAACGAGTTTGAAGACCCTAGATCTAGTTTCATCCATTTGGGCTATGATTTACTCAGGAATATAAAGACATTAAATGTACGCAGAAGTTGCATAGATGGTCATCCAAGCCAAGGATGATGACCCTTCATATGAAGAATCACCAGTCTACAACTACAGACGATTATCTATTCTATGTACATGAAAATGAATTTATAAAGCTGAGCATGGGAATGCCCACCTCGGCTAGATCATGAAAATAATATGATGATGATGTATTGTATTGTATCTTATACAGGTCACCTTCTAGTTCGAATTCCTTGGATCCTCATGATAAAGCATTTCACCCTACATCAAAAGATTTACGACCTCATACTTTAGGGGGAAACTTTTATAGACATATTTGGGCACTTCAACCCCAATCACATATGTCGATAAACCAACGGATCTTTAACCCCTAAAAGTTTTTTTTCATACCCTAAAGGATCATTGTCAACTGATTACATCATTTCCCAGAAGTTCCACCTGAAAAGCTACTCAGAACTGGCCAAAATTGGACCATACTGACTGCTCCATGGTCAAGGTGTAATGCATACTAGCTGCTACACTAGCTAGGTGTGATGCATATTGAAGAGGCCTTCTGTAGGCTGTGATGAGTGAGAATGGACAAATGGCTGAGACAGTTTGCTAAGTGGATGCTCATGGAATCTTCTAGAAACTTCTCCTATGACACTTGCCTCTCTGAATTCACCCAGGGATGAGTAAGAGATCAATGAAATCTCCAAGTGGAACCAAGAACTATCAGTGAAATGACATTAATCAAAACCTAGAGCTGACTCACACCTTGCAAGACATATATAAATGGATCCCTCATATGAGAGATCTAGAGGCTGGAATTTTGTAATTTGTAAGGAAGTGTTGTTGGTTTCTCTTTGAGAAGAACATTGTATTGTTGGGTGATCTTGGTTTTCATGAGGTGAAGAGGGATTTGATGCTAGGAGGATGATGCTGGATTAGACAACTCGGTTGTAATCCTCTCTTTTATTTCTATTATTAATAAAGTTCTTTGAGTTTTCCTCCATACAATTGTGTATTTGTGAATCTTGTTATTTGTGAATGCAATTGTATGCTCAATGTATTTCTGATTATGCATTGTTTATGATATTATAGATCGATATGATTTGATGGTGTTTTGTTACTTTGACTCTATAGATATTCTCTAAAGCGGGACAAGTAGAAAAGGAATTGCAAGCTCTATCAAGGGAGAGAGAAATCAAGCAAGGAGTCAAGCGGAAGATCCAAGTTGGTTCCCTTTGCTTCTCTCTTATTTATCATACATAAAGGAAATCAAAAATTTCTTTGATTGTTTGTTTCTAAGATAGCTACCCGTCTTAGTGGGACTAGTCAATCGAAAAGACATTATTTTTCGAGGAAACACCCTAGCAAGAGAATGTTGTGAGTTTTATACTAGATCATATTCATGCCTTTGCATGGAGTCACGAGCACATGAGAAGCACTCTTGTTGAAACATATACCCATCATATTTATATTTTCGGGGGGGGGTGCCCGACCTATCTGACAACCCCAAAGGTGAATGAACCCTACAGTAAGAGGTGTTGTTAAATAAGAACTTAAAAAACTCTTAGATGTTGGTTTTATCTATCCTATATATAATAGCTAGTTGGCCTCTCCATTGGTAGTAATCCTAAAGAAAGATGGGAGATGGAAAATTTGCATCAATTACAAAGAATTAAATAAATCCAATCTCAAGGATTACTTTTCCCTTCCCTTTATCGATCAGGTACTAGACACCCTTTCAGGTAAAAAGTAATTATCATTCTTAGATGGTTTAATTCTCAGACTTTGTAATGCTACTACTACATTTCAAAGGGAAGTATTGGCTATTTTTGTTGACATCGAGTGTGTAGACGTATATATGGATGAAGTTTTAGTATTTGGTGATTCTTTTTAGGAAGCTCTATACAATTTAAAGAAAGTACTAAATAGGTTCCAAGGGGTCTACCTTGTTTTGAGTGACAAAAAATGTATATTGATTGACAAAGAAGGGGTGGTCCTTGGCCATCTTATCTTTTATAAGAGTATCGAGGTAGATCAACCAAGATAGATGTCCTCATACACCTTCCCATAACAAAAATACAAAGGGAAGTGAGAGGGTTCCCGGGTCATGCGGGTTACTACCGAAGATTCATTAAGAATTTTTCTAGGATAGTTTCCCCCCTTTTTCGATTATTGACTAAGGATAGTGATTTGTTTTGGACCGAATCTTTACAATGATATTTTGAGAATTTGAAAGAGAAATTAGTATAGGTACCAATCCTGAGGGGACCTCATTGGTCCCTTCTATTTCATATCTCCTCAGATGCCTCAGATACTATCGTTGGTGTAACATTGGGAAAAGAAGAAAATCGACAATCCTATGCCATCTATTTTGTTAGTAAAAACTTGTCATCTATTGATCTTAATTATATAGTGACATAGAAAGAGTTCCTAGTTGTGGTTTTATATATTAATAAGTTTAGACACTACATTACAGGATATGAATTATTTCTACACACAAATCACTCTGCTATAAAATATCTAATGAACAAACCTTTAACTAGTAGCATAATAACTAGGTGCTTACTTTTACTACAAGAATTAAATATAATTGTAATTGATAAGCTAGGGAAGTCAAATGTAGTAGAAAATTTTATTTTGATATTGAACCCTAGTCAATAAATCCATGTAGATGACTCATTTCGTGATGAACATATTTTTTCTATTTCAACAAACTCCCACTAGAGAAAGGCAGAGGATCATTCAGAATAGTGCTTCATACTCCTGGATTTAAGGAGAACTCTTTTACACAAGTCCTAATATATATATATATATATATTTTTTTTTCTGAGTAATGTCTATTCTATTTATATTAAGAAGAAAAAAGTATCTACAGAGAGGGGATACCTCTGAGAGAGTCATGCAGCTCTCTCTGTCAAGAAAACATTTCAAAACTAACAGTATCTTCTGCTCTCACAACCATGTGTCTAGCTTGTGAAGCTGGAGCAGGAATCCAAAAAACTATGACCAGATTTCATGGGTATATCATACTGAAAACTAGACAGTTAACCAGACAGACCAAAATATTTAGCCTAGGCTATTCACTAGATAATGTTGCGCAGGGCATTTTGATATGCATTTTAAAAAAAGCTAACAGAAAAACCAAAAAAGGAGCAGGGCCTGCGTGAGAACTCCGCCCCCTGAATAGCCATCACCATGGTTCATCATCATCTTGATCCATCTCCTCGTTTGGAACACGTTCCCACGTAACCTCCAGACTGTCTTGAACATCCGTAGGCTTGATACCTAGGGGAAGCCTGAGCTGCAACAGATTACGGAAAGTATTATTCGGCCATTTCTTCACTTTGTCGGACTGAACCTTGCCTTGCTAAGAGCTTTCAGGTCCATACGCTTTCACTTCCATCCTCTCAGTCATTTGGCTGATGCTATGATCCTCCAACTGGCTTTGGACTTCATTGACCCCTGGAGAGGTGGGTTGCTCCGTATGGGCAGACTGAGAACTGATGGTGTCCTCTTCTTTCGACGAGTTGTCCAGAGGGGTAGGGGAGTGTTCCTCCTCTGAATTCTCAGAGCCACCCTGCTCTTCTTCTTCTTCAGAAAATATCACAGTGACCAGGGCCATGACTGTTGGCTTGTGTAACTTGCTTTTGAATCTGAATTTCGCTGTCTGGACAGAATTGTGGAGCGAAGAGTCAGATTCTTCAGGGTCCTGGGGGGAAGGATAAGCCACCGCAAGCGGAGAGACTCATCATGGAGGCGATCTTCCTCTGCCTCCCGTCCCTCCTCTGTAACCCGCGTTTCAGCCCCTTCTTGGAGTAGCTCTAAGTCTGGGCGCCATTTGCCGAGTACACAACGTGCTATTCCAATTCTCCAATAGCAAGCGAAGTCTGGTAAGGTGACAATTGGCAATGGAAACCTCTATAAAGAGCCTAGCCCCTGCCAAATTCCGCCCCAGATTTTGCACCTTGAAGTCAAGTGTAAGCCCTTTCCGCTTTCAGGCCTCTGCCTCGGATGGAAATGTTCTTCTAGAGCTAGAACTAGAGTACTTTTCACTTACCTTCAACCTGCAGATAATTGACCAGGGAGGCTTCTCCTGAGGACGCTTTGGCTGCTCATGCCAAGCACACCCGGCCTCGTCTCTGTCAGCTACTCCTTCAGCATCAGCTGCCCCTTCCGCTGTCACGCGACTCTCCTCAACACTGTTTGTATGCTTGCGAAAACTCTCCATAATTCCCCTGTTTAATCCTCATTCCTCCTCCTTCTGTGTACCGGTTTCCTGCTCCCAAATTAATGCTCCTTCAATGCCCGTCACCTCGGCACTATTCTCAATTTTAATCACAAACCTTGCCACCTGCCTCCAGCTACCTGCACGTGGCTTCATGGCATGACTCTTTAATGGGCAATGAAAACATCCGCATCCGGGTGAGAATCTTCCCCAGCTTGCATCTCTTTGGCTAATAAGCATTGAAAAGTGGAAAATTCTGCCTCTGAAGCTATGTCTTGTAGAGGCCCTTCGTAGAGTTCTTTTCCCCTATCCACTCCTAGATTAGCCAGAAAGTCTGCCATCTTATTTCCTTCTCGTCTAGTATGCTTAAAGGATATAGCTGGATGATTTCCAAGCCATTGTTTGAGCAGCTCAAGCCTGGTAGCCATTCTCCAACTGTTGCTTACCTTGTGTACTGTTGTTCCCTGTTGAAGTTTTGTGGCTATGTTGATTATGATTTGAGAGTCTCCTTCCACTATCAGAGGTATAAGCTGGTGTTCCTGTGCAAGTATGAGGCCTTGCCATAGTCCTTCAAGTTCTGCAACATTGTTAGTATTCCAACCGAGTGAGCCAAAGTAGGTTATGTGAGCTTTACCTTGATGGTCTCTGATTAGACCTCCATAACCTGTACTTCTAGGATTCCCCTTCGATGCCCCATCGAAATTGAGTTTGAAGACATTGATGGGCGGAGGAGTCCATCTAGAATTGGAGGCCGGGATCTTGGGAGAACTGTCTATGACTGAATTCATGCCTTGTAATTGTATTTGCCAATTTCCCCATATAGCTTGTTCCTGTGCAGTGGAAGGGAAATCCTCCGGTGACTAGCTTTTAATATCCAGAGTTTCTAGGGTGTTTCTATGAATCATTGTCCATACCTGCTCCACTGTCATAGCTTGGTTTTTGAAGATTTGTCGATTTCTTTCCTTCCATATGTTCCATAACAATAGTCCTGGTATAATTTGCCATAGTGTGTTTAGGATTTTGCTTTGATATGGTTGTTGTGCCCAGTTACATAGAGTGCCTTTTATGTCCCCCATCACTCTTCCTTCTTTTCTGCAGCGAAATGTTACTTTTTCCCAGAGTTGTCTTCCTAGTGGGCACGTTTGCATTAGGTGCAGAGTCGACTCCTCTTCCTGTTTGCAATTGGGGCAGATTGATGGCCCCTGAAAGTTTCGCTTTCTTAGATTGTCCCATGTAAGAATTTTATTATGTGCTAGGAGCCATAAAAACGTTGAGACCTTTGGCCAGATGGGCGGGCTCCATATTTTTTCCCATAATTTGTCTTTAGTTGCCCGATCTTTTATGATGATTTGATAAGCCTCTTTGGTTGTGAAGGTGCCCTTTTCTTCATATCCCCATCTGAGCCTATCCCTGCCTGCTATCTTTAATATTTTCCTTTTTTGTAGTTCTGCTGATAAGGCCTGTTTAGTCTCCTCATGGCTATTTGGTAAGATGATGTATGCCTCAAGCCATTCCCTGTGGTTTTGATCTTGTGGTTTCCAATATTGGTTAACTTTATCCATCTGATTTAGTTCTCGATCTGGTAGTCCCTGAATTATATTGTGGAGATTGGGGAGTTGCTGCCAAGAGTCTCCCCAGAACCTAGCTGTCCCTCCATCTCGCACTTCCCAAAAACTGTGCTTTTGAATTAGTTCATTGTGTTTGATTTCCCAGTTCCATATTACAGATCCTTTATTGACTTCGGACATTCTGAGATGCTCCTCCAAGGGTAGATTTCGGGCATATTTCGATGTCCATAAGATGGCCCATGGAGTGTCTGATTTGGTTAGCCAATTCCACCATGTTTTAGCTCCCATTGTTATGTTGCTGAGTTCTGGGTCTCTCAGACCTATTCCGCCAACGATTTTGGGAATTGTAGCTTTCTCCCACTTAACCAAGGCCCATTTTCTGTTAGGTCCTGAACTCCCCCAAAGGAAGTTGCGCTGCAGTTGTTTGATGGCTTTGAGGACCCATTTTGGTGCCGCCTTGATGGAGAATAAATAAAGTGGCATGGATTGAAGAACTGCTATGATAAGCACAATTCTGCTTGCCATGTTGAGGGCTCTGTGGGTCCAGAGGAAGAGTTTGGCTTCCAGTTTTTCTAACAGGTCTGTCCAAGAGGCATGCTTGAGAGCCGATGCTATTAAAGGTGCACCAAGATATTTGGAAGGCAGGGTTGCAATGGAGAATCCTAGAATTCTCGCTATAGATCTTTGAGTTGTGGGAGGCGTGTTGAAAAAGAAGAGTTGGGATTTGACTCTATTGATGAGGGCTCCAGAAGCTATAGAGAAATCATTGAGCAAAGTATTGAAGGATCGGACTTCTTGCACTGAAGGCTGGCCGAATAGCATATTGTCATCTACGAATTGTTGATGAGAAATAGCAGGAGCTTGGTGTAGAGAAATACCTTTAATTTTACGGGAGAGGATGGCTGCGTTAATGCTACATCCCAGACCTTCAGCCATGATTACAAACAAGAACGACGAGAGAGGATCTCCTTGACGAATTCCGCGGGAAGGGCGGAAGGTTGAGGAAGGGATACCATTAATGAGTATTGAGAAAAATGAGGATGAAATGAGACTGCTGACCCATCTGACCCAAGCAGGAGCAAAACCGAAAGCTTTAAGGATAGATTGCATGTATTCCCAACTTATACTGTCAAAAGCTTTGGATAGATCTATTTTTAGAAGCATACCTGGTTTTTTTTCTTGCTTGAGAGAATGTATTATCTCATGAGTTAAGATTATCCCATCCGTAATCTATCTTCCCTATACATAACCCGATTGCTCCGGAGAGATGATAAGGGGCAGCAGGGGTTTCAGACGTAGAGCAATTACCTTGGAAACGATTTTGTATATTATGTTGCATAAATCTATGGGCCTGTATTTGTCTGGAGTAGGTGAATCCTCTGCCTTGGGGATCAGAGCAATAAATGTTGCATTCATACCCTGGTACATCCATTTGAGAGTTCTTGATTCTTCCACTACCTGCCAAACTTCCCATTTGATCGTGTCCTAGAAGTGTTGGAAAAAAATTGTTGTGAAGCCATCTGGACCTGGAGCTTTTCCTGCTTTTAGTAAGTTCACCGCTGATTTGACCTCTTGAAGACTTATCAGTTTGAGGAGTAGAGTATTGTGGTCCTCAGTGACTAGCTTAGGAATGTGTCCGGTTATTTTGTCAATCGACTCCTTCCTGTTGATATTAGGTTCTTGGTTCATTTCTTTGAAGTAGTTGAAGAATTCCTTTTCTATCTCATCATGAGTTTCAATCCTGTTGCCCTGTTCATCCATAACATAGGAAATTTGGTTGCTCATTCTTTGTTGGAATGTGGTTTTATGAAAGAACTTCGTGTTTCTCTCCCCTTCAGCCATCTGATTCTTGACTTTTGCCTCCATAAGATTTCCTCCTGTCTGTCTCGTTCTAGGAGTTTTTGCTCCGTATCTTGCTCCTTCTGAGTTAACTCTGCCGTTCTACCCTCAAAGATCATTTTTTGTTGAATCATTTTCATTTCCTGGTTAAGAAGTTCCTTTGCTTTGAAGATATTACCAAACGTTGATTTCTTCCAATGTTTGATCTCCCCTTTTAGATATTTCAGTTTCTTTTGGAATCTAGCCATTTTCGAATCTTCAGTCGGATTGAAGTTTTGCCATGTGCTTCTGACAAATTCATGGAAATTCGGATGATTTAGCCAGAATGCCTCAAATCTAAAGGGGCGTCTCGTGTTATTACCTGGTCTGTTCCAATGCAGGGCGATGGGCCAGTGATATGAGCCCGAATAAGGAAGTATGGAAGCTGTGAATTCACCTCCTATGTGTACAGTGTTGTCTGAGATTAGGAAACGATCCAGGCGCGAGGTTACTTGCTGCGGAGCTGCTCTCTTGTTGCTCCAAGTATAGAGACCATTGTTGGTTGGCAGGTCTATGAGCCAGTTCTGATGAATGAAATCTTTCAGTGCTGATCCATCCCTGTTTACTCTGCATCGTCCTCCTTTTTTCTCCTCCAGGGACGCTATCATATTGAAATCTCCTCCAGATACCCATAACGGGTGCGTCCTGTTTGCGTTTAACTGCCTTAACATATCTAGGATCTCCTCCTTGTGGTGGGTTTCTTGCGGGAAATAAACATTTGTTAGATGACCATAAATATTTGTCCCTAGAAGATGGAAGGTTGCTTGAATAAAGTGTTTATTTGCATGTATATTCTCTAGATGAATCTTTCTTGCATCCCAAAGCACAGCGAGACCCCCTGAAGCTCCCTGTGCATCTACAGCCGTGACTAGACCTCCTGGCCATGCTTTGGCAGCTATTTTTTCCAAAGAAGTCAAATTATATTTAGTTTACTGCAAAAAAAGAATTGCTGGCTTCTCCTCCATTAGCATGTTTTTGAGTAGCTTTCCTTTTCTGGGGCAATTGAGCCCTCAAATGTTCCATGATATTAGCTTCATTGAGAGGGTTTGCGATCAGTGTTGGAATAATTGGTTAGTTTGGCATATTTGCCCAACTCAACCAAGACCTCTCCTATCTTGATGGTTCGTTCTAAAGTGGTTTTCCTTCCTCGCTTTTTTCTATCTTTGGAGATGAACTTCCCATCCCAGTGGCTGCCAATTTGAACTCCTAATGAATATTTTCTTTGTGCTCTATTGAGAACCTCAACCAGATTATCCACTTGTTGGTCAGGGATTTTATCGAAGTTACCTATTTGGCAAGCCTGTTCCAGACCTAAAATGTCGAGTTCACCAATATCTATCGGTTCTGTGTCTTCCTCCATTAAGTGTGGCACTTGGTAGCTGTCCTTGGCTTCTTTCTCTTTTCTCCCATTAAGCTCGGTATTGTCTATTTCCATATCCGATGTGCTCCATGCTTCGGGTGCGGATTCGTTCTTGTCTTCTCCTTGTCCCTTCTCCTTGTCCCCTGTTTTTAGTTGTTTTCCTGTTTCCGCTACCTGCTTCACCTTGCCTTCGTTGGGCTTAGGATTTGGACGATTTTGCGGATCCTCCTGATCTAGGACCACAAAACTGTTGCTTGTGGAGGGTTTTGCAGGGTCTTCTAGTGATTTTTTGGGAGGTCCATTTGATTTCCTACTTCCTCTTCTTCTATTTGTGACCTTGGTGAATCCATCTGCAGATTGTTGTTCCTGGTTGACTAGTTCTGTGGGTTTAATGTTCAAAGGGCAGTCCCTAAATAGGTGTCCTAATGCATGACATTTCCTACACCTAAAGGGAACATTCTCATAGTCAATTAATTGAATCCAATCCTCATCTTCATGAAAAAGACGTACCGTATCAGGTAAGGGCTGTTTCAGGTCCATGTAGACGCAGATCCTAGCATAGGAAGCGTGAGAGGTCAGCCTTATTGTCTTTGTTTCTTCAGCAACCTTGACAAATTTGCCTAAGACGGCTCCAATGGATTTTAGGGAGTCCTCCTCCCAGTATTCCCAGGGTAGCGAATATAATCTGATCCACACGGCGCCTAGCTCAGATCTTCCTTATCTGGGTTAAAGCGAGCTACCCATTCCCTCAGAAAAGGTCCAGCCGAATTAAAGAAATAAGGTCCCCCATCAAAGACCCTGTTTCGGTCTTCCAAGCAATTGAAAATAATTGTAAAGAATCCTTTCGGCCCTAAGAGTAGGGTTATTTTCCCCTTTGGCCTCCATTTGACATCGATCCAGGTTCGTAAGGCTTTTTCATTGGGCCAAAAGCCAATAAACTTGCCTATGAGAGCATGATCTCTCATATATTGGATTCGTGCATTGATTCGATGTCCTGGAAGCTCCACCTCCGGCCTGTGGGTAGCTACCAGCTTGCATGTGGATGAACTGACCTGTGGCTTGTCTTGTTGTTCTTGTTCCTTCTTATCCTGCTGGTTATCCTCTGTGTGTCCTTCCTTAAGCGCCGCGTCCTTTCCCGAACTACCAATGGGCTCTTTTTGTCTATTATGTCTTGGAGAAGTCGCCTCTCCGACCCCCTGAGGGGCTGTCATTATGACGCTCAGCTCCTATGCCTGGCCACGGCCTGCACGCTGCCTCTGTCGGTTCAGGTTGCTGCTGTTCAGGCCTGCCACAGTAGGTTACTGCAGAAACCCTAGTTTCTGATGAACTCCCGTGATCGCCTTACTCCCGTCCGCAAAAATCCAACGCATGCCTTTTCCCCCTTCATGCTTACTTTTTGATGCCCATAGCCAATGAAAATATGCCAAGTTGCCACCTCTTGTGGTTTTTGTCTACAGACCACACAAGTCCTAATATTATTATCCATAGATGTGTAAGATAGGAGGATGTGTTTGATGCCTTAAAAGCTTCCCATGATGAATCTTGTGGAGGCCATTTCTTAGACAAAAGGATAACATAAAAAATCCTTTGCGCTGGCTACTTTTGGCCTTCCTTCTTTAAGGATGCCAAATAGTATGTTAAGAATTGTGATAGTTGTCAGCGGATGGGTCAACCTGGTCAAGCCAATAAGATTCCTTTATGGTTGCATGTCATCTTAGAGCCCATTGAAAAACGGGTCATTAACGTTATGGGACTTATAGACCCAACATCCTTAAACAAAAGACATATATTGGTTTGTATAGATTTTGTAACAAAATGGGTAGAATCTATGGTTGTTCCTTATGCCACTAAAAAAGTTGTTGATTTTTTATTTACTAAATTTGTTATTTGGTTTGGAGTACCATGAGAAATTGTTACTGACAATGGACAATAGTTTGTTTCTGATTTGGTAAAAGGATTTGTAGATCAATATAATATTCGAAACATGGAATCTACACCATACCACCCAGAAGAAAATGGCCAGGTAGATTCCACAAATAAGGTGACCGAGTCCATCCTTACAAAAACAGTAAAAATCCATAAAAAGAATTGGGAAAGTAGGTTACTAGAAGAATTGTGAACCTACAAATCCACTTGGAGGAATAGTATAGGCCACACACCTTATGATCTGGGTAATGGGAAACATGTATTTCTACGAATAAAGTTCTAGATTAAATCTTTTAGAATTGCAATCTAGTTAGGATTAGATCTCTTAGAGGCACAAAAACAACGCCTTTTGCAAATTAAGTGAATTGGATGAGTTAAGATGAGATGTTGTACAAAAAATTGTTTTGATTCAACAATAGCGTAGTAAATGGCATGATAAGTTAATCAAGAATTAGAAATTTTGACCAGGTAATTGGGTTCTTCTCTATGACTCAAAGTTCAAAATGTTTAAGGGAAGCTCCACACACGATGGTTGGGACCTTATGAATTGGTTAGATCTTTTGAGAATAGGAAATTGAGATAAAAACCATTGATGAACATGGAATTATCTTATTAGTGAATGGGCATAGACTTAGATTATACTTTTAGCCCAACACCAAGGAAAATTCATGCAACAAGTTGAACAACAATCAAACTTGAGACTAGTAGAAAGAGGAAATCTTGAACCAACTATGAGTACTTTTTGAGTTTCTAATTTTTTGAAATAATAATAATAATAATAATAATAATAATAATAAACGAAAAAAAATAGAAAGTTCAAATTAAAGAAAAAATAATAGCATGATTTTGAAAACCAGCTGACTGGTGCAATTATGTAAGGATCTATTTGAAAACTAGGTTTCTGGTGGGAATATTCTTTCCTTTTAATAAAATGTGATGTTGCTTGATTTTTACGCATGACTAACCTACCACTGAGAAAGATCAAGTTTCTACATAGATTTCTGGTGGCAGGAGAAAAGAACCAACAAAAATACAACCCTTACTAAATTTAATGGTAGGTAGCATGTTCATATTAAATGTAAGTAGCACAAAAAAAATCCCACTGCACCTTGTTTTGCATATGTTAGAACATTATTCGATAGAGACATCATCATCAAAGGTGGATACTATGTCTTTCTTCTTTTTCCCACTTCTTAATTCCCCTTGATTTCGTCTTATTCCTTAATACATATAAGCCTTTCCTATTCTTCTACCTATTTCCTGTCCCACTTTTATTTTCCCTCTTATTCCCTTGAAAATTCCACCCCTTGTCCCTTTTTCTTGTTTCCCTCTTAACTAATTATACCATCCTATTTACGCATGTCCCTAGTAATATTTCCTCCCTTTCTCTTTTATAATACTCATATCCCACTTTTTTTTTTACCTATCATTTGCAGGTTCTAGTGACTTATGTTGAAAACCTCATTCATTTAAGGACCAAACCATGGCAACACAATCGTGGTGATGATTTCTCCTCAGCTCTGCAATTTTTTCTTCATCTAATCCTACATGAAATCCTTCAAAATAAATTAATTGGTCACTGTTTTCTAAAAACATTAAGTTGGAGGATTGTCTCTTAATTCAATGCAAGAGTCATAGAGTACAGAAAAGGTTTCAAGTGCGGGAATCCTTTTTTAGCACAATAGGAATAAAATCCAAGCCTTTATTTTAGCGAAGATGATTTTGGATTAAGACAAAGTTTAATTATAAAGTTGAAAAGTTGATATGTATAATGATCTGATCTTGAAATGGGGTACCTTTACCTTCATTATTTTTTTAAATGACTGTTATTGATGGAATTTTTTATAGGTATCTAAATGGTTAGAACATGATGCATATTGTAGTCTATATGGCCTTTATCATAAAATAGGAACACACCTTTCCATGGTAAATACTTATGAGGATTAAAGTGCATTCAACAAGGGCCAATTTTTATTCATTTCCTTGTCATGATGTTTAATATATTTTTATTAATTAACCCGATACCAATTCTTTGAAGTAATGTCTCGTATGGTTTTTATTCCTTTCTAATCACTCGTGCCAATTATTATCTCCTTACCAATTTTTGCAATTGGCCAGAAATCTACCACCCTTAAATAATTTCCATACGTCATGGGTTATGATTGTTATCTATGGTAATGAAGAGTCAGGGAATGAATTGGCAATGTAGGAATCAAAATCCGGAGTGATATGTCAATTCAATCAAATGCATGGTACGAAAATCATATGAGCTGTTAAAAAATGATTCATGTGTAGAAATTTCACCTGTAGAACAAACCGATATATGCAATGTCCTAAAGTGTAATACTTGTTCTACTTATACAAAACATTAAGCGGAAGAATAATTGAATTCACGAGCAACATCAAGTAGAAACATGCATAATTGATCAAGAGAAATAATCACACATAACACAAGATATATCCAGGGGAAAGCACCATCATAAAACCCCAACCATGTATTATCAATCAAGTGGAAATCCTCTTCAACATACAAAAAGAATCAGCTCAATAGCTATCCTAATCTCTCTGTACTATGATGATCTTCAATCAAAAGATGAAAATCATGGACTACCTAGGCCTCAATATATAGGCCACAAGTCCTCCAATCTCCTATAATAGATCCTTTTCCATGCAAGGAATACTTACTAGAAATATCCAAGCATCTGATAGTACATTGTCC
>APFE030705832.1:79588-124170 GCA_000404065.3 Pinus taeda
CTCAACTGAATTAATTAATTAATATTTCCAACTACTGTTAAGACCAAAATTAATTTTACTTCCTATAGATAGACAAGGGACTACTATAAATAGGAAGGGACATAGAAATGCTATTTTTAGAACTTTCTATTTTCAGTAGTTTCACCTCTCACCCAATGTGGCCAATGAACTCACTGGCCAAACTGCTATTTTTAGACATGCTCTTTTTAGCAGGTCTATTTTTAGCACATTTTAAATTTAGCATTTCTTGTTGCAAATTTTTCAACATCCTGTACTTTTTGGCTATGAATTATAGGGGGTTGTAAACTATGAAGAATTCAAAGAAACACATTTCTATTGTTGAAGATTTTCATAGAAGTATTTCAAGAATTATGACACCAATGAGAATAGAGATGATAAAATTAATGAGGTTGAAGGGACTGAAGAATATGAGTCAAGCCTCCCTAGTGTTGCCATTATGATACAAGTGTTGTCCTTAATGGAAACTCACTTAGATGACAGTTCACAATGTAGTAGTTTAACAGTGAAGGATTATAGATCAGAATTCAAAGAATGAAGAAAGTAAGGTATATGCTAGTTCACTTTGTCCAAGAAGTGTATACACGTGGGTTAATAGTGCAAAAAGACTGTATATGTATACACGCACTTTCACAGGAGGAAAAGCGTGTACATGTTGGAAAACAAAGCTTTTCATCCAAGGTATTTTGGTCCAAGGTATTGGTTCTAAGTGGTTTTGGTCCAAGGTATTGAGAAAGGCCTAAAATTATATAAGGAGGAGAATATCATTAGGCTAGAGTGTGCAAGTATTGAATATCTAATGAAGTGTGAGATATAGTATGCAGGTTATGGGTTTCCGATTCTTTGCTTGATATGAACTAAGGATGCACCTATGTGGTTGATGATGAATTATGGATCGGGATCTTAAGGCCTGAAATGAATTATCGTTATGTGGTTTGATCATGTATTGTCTAGATCTGAATACCGATGCATGTTTTATTTTGTAAATGTTATGATCTGGGTATGACTAAAGTCTGGAATAGCTGCAAAGTTATGAGTTAATATTTTCAGATCTGTATGTTGGTTGGCCTTGATAAAAGTGTGTATACACACTGGTTCGAAACATCGAAGTAGCGTATATATTATGAAATATGATATTTGAAGTTGCAGTTGGTTCTAGTTTTTGATGCAGAGTTTTGGGTTCTCCTCTATGTTCTGGTCACTGTGTTCTAATGATAGTGTTTTGAATGTTCAGATTGATTGATTGTGATCTGATTCAGTGATAATGGGTTGTCAGTGATAGATTGATTCAGTTGTGGTTGATTTAGAGAGTGATGATTGAGTTTCAGTGATTGGTTGATGCAAAAGTATTTGATGTTGTATTGCAGTTATGATTTTGAGGTTCAATGTTTTTGATGGGTCTAGTATGAAAATTTGATGAAACATGGCCTTCAGATTATGGTGTTGTGTTCTAGGAGTAACCAATATGAAAATTTATGAAACATGGCCTTCAGATTATGGTGTTGTGTTCTAGGAGTAACGAATCTAAAAATTTATGAAACATGGTCCCCAGAGGAAGAGAGAAGGTCATAGCCTTCTATAGGTTGGTGCCTACATACTGGTAAAAATATTGGCTAGTACAAGAGCCAAGGGGTTGGAGCTCCCTTCCAGTATCAGTTGGAAAATGAGTGAAGGTTGGAGCCTTCAATAGGCCGATGCCTACATACTAGTAAACAGATCAGTTAGTACAAGAGATAGGGGGTTGTTGCTCCCTTCTAGTAGAAGCTAGAGAATGAGAGAAGGTTGTAGCCTTTTGTAGGTAGGTTCCTATGTACTGGTATGAGTCTGCACTAGTACTATATTGTAAATAGGTTTTTCTTATATTAAAAGAAGATAGTAGCATGTGATTTTTATCCCGCATTGGGTTTCCACCTTAAATCATGGCGTTCATGTGTGTTTCTTATGTGTGATGGTTTGTTCTATTATTATTACACATGGTTACTATTTATATGGTTAATGAAGCACTAATGCATTGATTAAAGATAAACATATGATGAATTAACTTAATCATAAGTTTGTTGGATATACGTTGGTTGCCTTAAATACAGTTGTGTGTACACACAAGTTACCTTCATTGAAGTAGCATATATAAATCTAATTATGGAAATGAAAAAGTTATTGATTTGATAATACTGATTCATCATCCCCTCTCATTATTATTTCCAACAATTGGTATCAGAGCAGGTCCTTTGGTAGAAGCTTGATCACTTGAAGGAGATCCGTAGAAATAATGGGAAAGAAGCTAAAGAAGAAAGCACCTCAGAAGAAGAACACAACTCAAAGAAATAGTGACAGTAGGAGAGACAATTGGTCGTTAGGTGGAAGCAAGTATTCAGATTCTAAATCACCTCAGATTGAATATGAACAAGCAAATGAAGCATCAGGTACAAATTTTTGGTCTTCTAGTGATACTTTTCTTTTTCCAAGCAATATTGGAGATATTCGAAGTGATCATGAAAGAAACATAGAGACACAAGTTAAGTGACTCACAGATAAAATTAGAGATCAACAAGATCTATTTAAAAAAAGGGAGTGTGCCTTCAAAGAAGAAGTTACCAGATTAAAAGCTCAGCTGGAGGAAGGAAAAAAACTAAGGAAGTATTACAAGGAAAGGGAAGATCAATGTCAAAAATTGTAGGATGAGGTGACATCATTAAGAAATGAAATAAATGATCATAGTATAACAATGAAGAGACTTAAAGATAGATCCAGTTACTATGTAAGTATTGAAGCTAAGATCCTCTCTCTAGAAGAAGATCTTGAAAATAAGTAGAATGAAGAACTACCTCAAGTAGATGAAGAACAAGAAAATGAGATTCTAAAATTAAGGGAACAAGTGGAAGAAGGGAGAAAGGCTAAAGGAATCTTGAAGAAACAATATTTGGAAAAGGAAGAGCAATATCAGGTTGAGGTAAATATCTTAAAAGGTAAATTAGAAGAAAAGGATAAACTGTTAGGATTTCAAGATAGTATTAAGATTTTGGATAATATTCTTAGTTGTCAAAGGTCTCCTACCATCAAAACTGGTCTTTGTTTTCATGAATCTGTTGAAGGTGATTCTAGCTCATAAGGTGAGGCAAGGAACTCTAATGAAAAATCTGAAATGCTCAACAAGGAGATGAGAGGTCAACCCGATCAACAACCAAGGAAAGAAAGTCTTCAAAGAAAATATTTTACTCCTAATTGTGGAAGTGATAGTCGGTTATTTCCTCTGATGAATAATGTTGAATGTTTTATATGTCATAATTTTGGACATGTTGCAGTGAGATGCAAAAGTAGAATGGTTCAAGACTATCACACAAAAAGATCATCAGCTTCCAAGTACTTTAAGGGATATTGTTTTTCCTGCAATATGTTTGGTCACAAAGCCATTGACAGCTACAGAAGGAATATGAAACATGTCAGATATTATGCTTATAACAAGTTTGGACATATAGCATAGGAACGCATGAGAAAATTTCGGCACCCATACCAAAGGGAGAAAACATCATCACACTTGAAGATATGGAAGAAAAAGGAACTACAGTTAGAAAGATGTGGCATAGCAGAGTATACAGACATAACAGACTCAGAGGGAGTTGAAAGTGTGAAACTTCAAAATTTCAATTCTCATACGCAGTTAGCATGAAGACAAGTTGTGTATATACACAAGTTGAAGCTACACAGTTGCATATATGGGGTTTTGAGGAAAAAGCAGTGGGATAGACTCAAGAAAAAGGGGTTTGATATGGTTTAGTCAATTATCAAATATCTGTTCTGTTCTGATTGATGATGATTATAGTCTTATGATAATATGTAGAAGTGCTCTTGGCCCTCATAAGATGTTGATAATTTTGATGAATAATTGGTATATGATGATGACTTGATGATTCTTACTAATATTTGCAATGATAAAATCTAACAGTGAACATCTGTCATAGGTTTAGGGGGATCCATGCTTCTAATAATGCATTGTTGGCATTATCTTCAAAGATCTTGGTAGAAATCCACATAGCTGTTTTGATTCAGGTTACTCTTTTGATGATGGAAATATGCAGGCTATTGATCTTGATGTTTTTGATGGTGTAGATCATATATGGTGTATGATAGTTGTTGATGACTATCATGGTCTTGTTTAGATTAGTGTTCCTTATTATAAATGTCATGTATAACATTTGATGTAAAGGTCATGAAAAGACCTAATTTGTAGCCCCATTATGCATGAGAAGGATGATGTAATATTTTCTATGTTAGTTATGTATAAACATTTGGTATATTCTCACTTAGTTCGATGGATGAGTCAAAATTGGTGTATCCCCACTTAGTTGGGAGATTGATGTATGTATGATTCATTGGTGATAGGAAGGTCATACTCACTTAGTTGAGTTATAGAGTCATGTTATTCTTTTGGAAAATATTTTTGCAGACCCTGCATGTGCTCAGGGGGAGCATGGACGATTTAGTGCATCTGAGCATGAACAAAGGGGGAGCTCAACCAGAGAATTCAACATGTGCTCAAGTGGAGAATGGACATCATAATGTATACCAGAGGGGGAGAATATCTTGGCATGCCCTTTGCCCTTGATGTCAAAGGGGGAGAGTGTCTTGTGTTGTTGTCGCCATCAAGTCCAAAGGGGGAGATTGTTGGCATTATGATATAGGTGTTGCCCTTGATGGAAACTCATTCAGATGAGAGTTCACAATGTAGCAGGTTAAAAACAAAGGATTGCATATCAGACTCCAAAGATTGAAGAAAGAAAGGTATACATTGGTTCACTTTGTCCAGGAATTGTATACACATGACTTAATAAAACAAAAGGAATGCATATGTATACATGCACTTTCACATGAGGAAAAGCGCATACATGTTGGAAAACCAAGGTTTTAATCCAAGGTATTTAGTCCAAGGTATTGATCCAAGGTATTTCATCCGAGGTATTTGGTCCAAGGTATTGAGAAAGGCCTAAAACTATATAAGGAGGAGAAGATCGTTAAGCCAGAGTGTGCAAGTATTGAATATCTGATGAAGTGTGAGATCATGTATGCAGGTTATGAGTTTCTGATGCTTTGCTTGATCCGAACTAAGGATGCACCTATGTGGTTGATGATGAATGATGGATCAAGATCTTAAGGTCTGAAACGAATTATCATTATGTGGTTTGATCATGTATAGTCTAGATCTAAATAGTGATGCATGTTTTATTATGTAAATGTTATGATATGAGTAAGACTGAAGTTTGGAATAGCTGCAAAGTTATGAGTTCATATTTTCAGATCTGTACATTGCTTGGCTTTGATGAAAGCATATATACGCACTGGTTCGGCACATCGAAGTAGCATATACATTATGAAATATGATATTTGAAATTGAAGTTGGTTCTAGTTGTTGTTGCAGAGTTCTAGGCTCTGCTCTGTGTTTTGGTGACTGTGTTCTAATGATAGTGTTCTAAATGTTCACATTGATTGATTGTGATCTGCTTTAGTGATGATGGGTTGTCAGTGATTGATTGATTTGGTTGTGGTTGATTCATAGAGTGATGATTGAGTTTCAATGAATGGTTAATGCAGATGTATTTGATGTTGTATTGTAGTTATGATTTTGAGACTCAATGTTATTGATGGGTCTAGTATGAAAATTTGATGAAATGCGGCCTTTAGATTATGGTGTTGTGTTCTAGGAGTAACTAGTCTAAAAATTTATGAAATGTGGTCCCTAGAGGAAGAGAGAAGGTCGTAGCCTTCTGTATGTCGACACCTACGTACTGGTAAACATATCAGCTAGTACAAGGGCTAGGGGGTTGGAGCTCCCTTCTAGTAGCAGCTAGAAAACAAGTGAAGGTTGGAGCCTTCAGTAGGATGGCGCCTACGTACTAGTAAACAGACCGACTAGTACAAGAGCTAGGGGATTGTAGCTCCCTTCCAATATCATTTGGAGAACGAGAGAAGGTTGTAACCTTCTGTAGGTGGGTGCTTGTGTACTGGTATGAGTCTGCACCAGTACAAGATTGTAAATAGGTTTTTTTTTTTATATTAAAAGAAGACTAAAGTAGGTGGTTTTTATCCCGCATTGGGTTTCCACCTTAAATCTTGGTCTTCATGTGTGTTTCTTATGTGTGATGGTTTGTTCTATTATTAATACACATGGTTACTATTTATATGGTTAATGAAGTGCTGATGCACTGATTAAATATCAATGTATAGTGAATTAACTGAATCATAAGTCTGTTGGATATATGTTGGTTGCCTTAAATAAAATTCCGTGTGAACGTGAGTTACCTTCATTGAATTAGTGTATATAAATATGATTATGGAAATGAAAAAGTTATTGATTTGTTAATAGTGATTCACCCACCCCCCCTCTCAGTATTATTTCCAACACCTAGTTTTTAGGAAGCAGGGTGGCTCCCTTTTATATACAAGTTCAAGGGTTTTTATCCAGTGGTTACCAATGAATTTGCGTAGAATTTTTATGGAAAATTGATGAATATAGGCACATTAAAATTTGAACTCACAGAACAATTTATTTCTCAGGCTACAAAGCTACCTTCTACCAGAGACAAGTGGTTCAAGAAGTGTTATAGACATTTTTGGGCACTGCAACCCCAATCATAAATTTCCATAAACTAAGGGCTCCTAAGTCCCTAAAAGTGTTGCTTCACTACCTAAAGGAACAAGGTCAGATGATTACATCATCTCCCAGAAGTTATCCACCAAAAACTGCTCAGAAATGGTCAAAACTAGACCATAATGAATACCCAGTGCAGAGGGTGCGATGCATATCACCTTCCCAGTGTAAAGGGTGTGATGCATACTGGATGGCCCCTCTGTAGGGTGCGATGGGTGAGAATGGAAAAATGGCAAAGATAGTTTGCGAGGTGGAAAATCATAGAATATTCCAGAAGCTTCCCCTCTGACACTTGCCTCTCTGTTTTCGACCAGGGATGAGTAAGATATCATCAGTCTCCAAGTGGAATCAAGAACTATCAGAGAGAGGACACTAATCAAAACCCTAGAAGATGACTCACCCGCCTACAATCATCTATATATGGATCCCTCATCACAGAGATCCAGAGGCTGGAATGTTGTATCTTGTAGAAAAGTGTTGTTGGTTTTCTGGTGAAACTTCATAGTGTTGGGTGATCTAAGCTTTACTTGAGGTGAAGAAGGGCTTTCTTGCTCGAGGATGATGCTGGGTCAGAACAATTGGTTGTAATCCTCTTGCTATTCTTGATATTAATAAAGCTATTCAAGTTTTCCTCAATATTCTTGTATGTTGGATTATATATGCATTGGTGTGGTTAATACATATCTGGTCCTATTTTATTTATGAATATAGATCTCTGTTCTTCGATAGTATTATTCTTCTTTGATTCCACAGGTGTTGTTTGAAGCTGGGCAGACAAAGAAGAAGCGGCAAAGATCTATCAGGAAGGAGAGGAATCAAGCAAGGAACCAAGCGTAAGACTAAGGTTGGTCTCCTTTGTTCCACTCTTATCTATTTTTCATAAAGGAAAACAAAAGTAGTCTTTACTTGTTTGTTTCTAAGATAGCTACCAATCTTAGTGGGAGTAACAGCTCCGAGTGGACACTATTCCCGGTAACAAAATGGCGACTCCGCTAGGGAGCGAATAGATTGTTTGTTAGTCTATCTTTGTTTGTTTTATAAACTTACAGACGGAGCCTAAAGTCAAGCCAGCTAGCCTTCGAACTGCATTTGTTATACAAATGCAAAGTAGATCAATGTTGCTTCAGTCTATCTTCGGGTTTTGTTTATAAATTGAACAATTGATCTGCAAACATTCTAATTTCCCTAAGTGGTGGCTCTAGTAACCTCCTTAGATCAACCCCTGCGATTTACATTTACTGAACATCACTTACTCGACCTAAATCCTTGAACTGAACTGTAAATTGTGAGCAAAGACTGGTTAAAAGTCTCGCACTGGTACCATCGCACCCTCCCTTCAAGGCAGTCTATATGCATCACACTTCCCGTGTGCAGTAGGTGAGACGCATATTGGTTTCCTTGTGTGACAGGTGCGATGGTCAAGGAAGGTTAATTTTACCTTCAGATTTTGATTTTTCTTCACTCTTTTCAGTTCCATTCAGGAGTTTTGTTGTTTGTGGTCAGTATATCTCTGTGAAAACCCCCTTCTCTTCCATCATTCCGCCTCTATTTTGCAAATAACTGTAAGTGTTTTTATGTATTATGCGCCATTTTCAATTCTCTTTTGCAAAGAAGTAGCATAGTCGAACTGTTGTTTCTTAATCTAAGAGTGTCGTAAGTGTCGTTTTCATTCATAGAAGAGAATCCCATTGTTCTTGATAGTCGATTGTACTGTTACTCTTGTATATGATTTGAATTAGTATTTTTTAAGGTGTCGAAAAACAATTTTCATTTCAAAATCACAAAGTGTCACCCTTCTCTTCACTTCATTTTCAAAAGGATTTTTTAAGTATTGTCTCTTTGAAAATAATTCAGATTTTCACTTAGCTTTCTTATCGTCATTTATACATTAAGAAGGCTAAAAACAAATACATGCATGTGCATTTGCATTTAGACTGCTTGGTTTGATTTATGACAGTGCATTTAGTGTGTGATCTGTTATCTTTGTTGAAAGACTCTCAATTTTCTTTCCTTAGTAGCTAGGAGTTTCATTGCCAAAAGAAGATTAAACAATTGTTTATCATCTTAGACTGCATTTTAGGAATTGTATACACATCACGTGGTGAACCTAAAAGGCAAATTTTTAAATAAGATCAACTATAAAATAAATTTAATGAATCTAAGAATGCTTTGGAACCTAACACACAACATCTAGAAGTCTAGGCTAGAGACGTATTGCAACATCGTAAAACCTGGTAACTGTTGTTTTCATTGTTGGTTGGGTGATTCCTCCACTCTGAGACGACAAGTGCTAGTACGGACTTGTGCTCCCATGTACCGTCGAGTATATATTGGGAGACCACAATAGGCTATACCCTTTATCCTTAGGAAGCCATGTCTACCGCCCTATCAATCGCAATGCACTGAACACAACATTCAGGAAGATTGAATGTCATACCGTAAAACGTATTCTGCAGTTTTGAGATTTTTTTGGTAATCCCCTCTGCCTAGATTTCCAGAGAAGTCCCTTTCGTTCCTTTTCAGACTCCTTAAAATAAAAGGTCCATCTGAGCACTTGTCACTTCAGGCTCATTAAAAATCGAAGGCGACTAGAGTCATCTTTTGTTTTTTCTCGACTCTTAAAAATTGAAAAAACAAGTTGTGTCAAAGCATATAAAATTTATTTTAATTGGAATAACATCACAATTTCCCTCGTTGGTCTTTAGGTTGAGAAAAATGGAGTCTACCAACCAAGGATTTCCCCTTAGAAGAAATCCTAGTCCTTTCTCCTCTTGGGGAGATGTTGGTGCACCCCATATGGTCACATTGTCACTTCCAGGGTTGACGAGTGGTTTGCCCGTATGGGTCTTCTCTAACTCTGTTGTTCAGAATAGAGTAATTCCTTAATAGTCAAGTCAGCAACTAGATGATACTAGAGCTACCCCCTAGCCTTCTACTTCGTCTGTTTCTCCCTCTCCTCCTTCCTCTTCGCTTGATACAGCTGGTAAAGCTAAAGATCAAGTAACTAAGAAGAAGAAGAAGTAGAAAGAGAAAAAGGAAAAGAAGAAGAAAGAACCAAAAGTGAAAGGGGGCAACCGTGATTCGTCTAGCGAAAATCCTCACACCGCACTGTCTAAACCTAAATCTCCATGTGTCATTTGCAAAGGAGACCACTATCATCGAGATTTTCCTTGCATCCCTTGAATATTAAGGGATTATTCTCCTTATTTGCACAATCCGGTGTCGTCAACCTCTGATGATCATGTTGAAAGCACAACATCAACCAGTGAAAGCGAACTATTTGGACAGAAAAGGAATCGTAAATTTCCTTGTAAATTGTGTGAAGGCGATCACGTCGTCCACCATTGTCCCTTCCTAGATGAAGCTAAAAGAGTTTTGGATGACCATCCTGCTTCACCACTATGGCTCCCTCCTAGATATAAGAAACTCTTGCCAAGTCCACCACTGGTTGAAAATCCGGCTGGCACGCCATTATGGTCGGCCGAAATTTCTATCATTGAAAATGAACCCTTTGAATCCATACCAGATGAAAGTCAAAAGGTCGAGGCGGCAGTTGACCCGGTCTTGCCTTCAGAAGGTTCATCTTTGAATGATACTGTCACTGAAGAGAAAGAGAACAACACCATTAAAATTCTTTTCGTAAACACAAACTCCGATGAACTTGGGGGCAGTCTACCCGTTCCTTTACCATAGGAAGGAAGTTCGTCAGAGTCATATCTGGCCATCTATTCGGTCCCACCTCCAAGCAACCTAATCATTTCCTTCGACTGGAATCTACTAGGCAAACCCCATGTACCAACTAGTGTACCAATTAGAGTCATTGTACAAGCTTAAAAAATGGTCATGGCTGGTACCATCATAGATGAAGGGGCTTCTGTGAGTATCCTTTCCTCAACTGCTTGGAAAGCACTTGGTTCGCCATCGCTTTTGCCTGAAATGAGAAATTTGACAGGCTTTGACAAAGGAACTAGTCGATTGTTAGGGATCCTTCCTAATGTGCCCATTACTTTGAGAAGGAAAACCGTTCACATGAACGTGATGGTACTCCAAGGACCCTGGATTATAATCTACTCCTTGGGCGTGACTATATTTATTGCATGGGAGCTGTCGTCTCCTCACTCTTTAGAGTAATGTGTTTTCCGCATGAAGGCAGAGTGGTCAAGCTCATAGACCAACTACCATTCCCCAATTCACACATAGCAAATAGTCAAATGCCATCCCTAAATGGTCTTTTCATGCAAGGAATGTCTCATTGATATCCAGTTCGTCCACCTGATGAGCGCGAGTGATTCAGGAGAATATGACGGAAACCCAGGGGGCATGCACCCTAGCCTACTTTGGCAAGGAAACTCTAGGTATAAAGTAGGTTTCCATAAAGGAAGATGACTAGTCCAACACTCGTCTTGACAGGAAAAGGGAGTTATACTAGAATAAGATTCCATCATCAAAGTTATGTGAGTGGAGGCGCCACACACCTTTGTCTATTTCAGTAAACATCGCCAAGGAAGCGTTTTGTCTGCAACGTGGATGGAGAGCTTTCATATGGTAGCCTGGGAATTTTTCGCTATACCTGGGGGCATGTAAACCTTTTTGCATGCAAGCAAAGAGCGATCCTAGCTTGCATAAAGAAAGGATCTGGGGCAAAGCTTTAAAAGGTGCAAGCCCCATAAAAAATGGCATCTTAGATGAGATATCCTTATTATATGACTGGCATGAGCAGTTTTAACGCGGAATTCAAGCTCATTAAAAAATAAACATAAGCAATGAGCAATTGTTTCCCCCAGAGTTTAAGCTCATTAAAAAATGAACCAATTTTTCCAGTAAATAACCATTGTGAATGCATTATCATCAGCGTTTGAGCCTTGGTCGTGTTCTCGTCATCACCTCCACTCTGTTTAATAGCCAATCATTCGCCTCCATTTGATTGTTTACCCTTTTGAGGAACATCTTCGAAGAGTGATTCTTTTAGCCATCCTTGTGACGCTGTCGTGATTGGAAAATTCCAAACCTTACCTGGAATCAGCTGCTACCCGAAGTCATCACTCGTTCCTCGAAAAACGAGTCTCCTTCAAGCTCTTTTCAACTGACTCGTAAGCCTCTCTGGCTCGTTAAAGTCATCGGAAGTGATATCCCTCCTCTAGATTTTAATCTTTTTAGACTTGAGGGATTATTACACAAAAAGATCGAGCACTTGTCTTGTTCTGCTCGTTAAAATTACCAAACATTCATCCCTTTCGTATTATTTTACGCTTTTTCAGACTTAAGGGATTATATAACGAAAAAGAATCTTTGGAGTTTCCTTTCCATCCCTTTTAGACTCTCTAAAATTGAAAAGGACTGAGTTATCTTTGTCGTTAAACTCGTTAAAACCGAATAGCGACAAACTCGTCCAAATGGACGAGAATGAGTTTCACTATCGCTAGGCTTGTTAAAATATAGCGACAGGTTCACCCGAAGGGAGAATTATAGAACAAGCATATGTTATCCTCCTCAAGCTTGAAAAAAATAAAGAGGTACTGGTCAGCAATGACTGGGGAAAATTGGGAAGAAAACTTGATAAACTTTATTGGTAGCAAGTCGCTCTTGAACATGACACTTTCTCTCCGTGTCTGAATCGGGTTGGGTTGTTCCATATCATCATTGGTTTGTCACACCATCCATCTTTGGGGTTAATTCTACCAATCCATCATTAGTGTCGCCGATATGTTCAAGAGAAGTCACTCAGAGAATTCACCTATGTCTCACCCACTGCAATACATTCACGCTCCATTCTTTCATGACCACGACCTTGAACCCTGTATCATCAGATCGTTTTCACCTCCGAAATCATTTGCTTCGTTCCATGTCATAGATGTGGGATTCATTAAGGCCCTCCTACGATGAGTCACTTCTTGTCGACATCAGCTCATTATCCAAGAAGTCGACCTAGGAACAACCCTTTCAGTACTTTGAAGCTTGCATGCCTTAATGGAAAGTTTCTCACTTTCGGCGACAGGTTTACATTAATGGCCTTTGAGCGAGAGATTTTGCGTGGTGTTCGACGCCAAGTCCTTTTTCACACCGCGCAAATTGTACTGTAGTACCTTGAGGGTCATTGTCATTATTGGTGATTCCTCTCGCGCCTGTTAATAGCTTACATCATTGGCTAGTAAACAGGCGATGTCTTTCCATGTTCGACTCCATAACATTTTTTCACATGGATTGGCTTGTACTCCAAGTGAAGATAAAACGAGTGTTGAAGACCTCGGATCTAGTTTCATCCATCCGGGCTACGATATATTTAGGAATATAAACACATCAAATGTACATCATTGCCAAATAGATGATCATCCAAATCAAAGGATGATGAGTCTGAATCATCAGTCTTCCTCACGGATGATTGTCTGTCCTATGTACATGAAAATGAATCTATAAAGCTGAGCAAGGGAATCCCCACCTCAGCTAGATCATGAAAAATATTATGAAGATAATGTATTGTATTGTATCTTATTACAGGTCACCTCCCAGCTCAAAAAAACTTCGGATCCTCATGATAAAGCATTTCACCCGACATCAAAAGATTAACGACCTCATGCTTTAGGGGGCAACTGTTATAGACATTTTTGGGCATTGGAAACCCCAATCATAAATGTCCATAAACATGAGGGCTCTAAGTCCCTAAAAGTGTTGCTTCACTACCTAAAGGAACAAGGTCAGCTGAGTACATCATCTCCCAGAAGTTCTCCACTAAAAACTGCTCAGAAATGGTCAAAACTGGACCATACTGAATACCCAGGGCAGAGGGTGTGATGCATATCACCTTCCTAGTGTGAAGGGTGTGATGCATACTGGATGGCCCCTCTATAGGGTGCAATGGGAAAGAATGGACAAATGGCAGAGACAGTTTGCGAGGTGGAAAATCATAGAATCTTCCAGAAGCTTCCCCTCTGACACTTGCCTCTCTGTTTTCGACCAGGGATGAGTAAGAGATAATTAGTCTCGAAGTGGAATCAAGAACTATCAGAGAGAGGACACTAATCAAAACCCCAGAAGATGACTCAACCCCCTACAATCATCTATATATGGATCCCTCATCACAAAGATCCAGAGGCTGGAATCTTGTATCCCGTAGAGAAGTGTTGTTGGTTTTCTGGTGAAACTTCATAGTGTTGGGTGATCTAAGCTTTACTTGAGATGAAGAAGGGCTTTCTTGTTGGAGGATGATGCTGGGTCAGAACAATTGGTTGTAATCCTCTTGCTATTCTTGATATTAATAAAGCTATTCAAGTTTTCCTCCATATTCTTGTATGTTGGATTATATATTTATTGGTGTGGTTAGTACATATCTGGTTCTATGTTATTTATGAATATAGATCTCTATTCTTCTATAGTATTATGCTGCCTTGATTCCACAGGTGCTCTTTGAAGCTGGGTAGACGAAGAAGAAGCGACAAAGATCTATCAGGAAGGAGAGGAATCAAGCAAGGAACCAAGCGCAAGACTAAGGTTGGTCTCCTTTGTACCACTCTTATCTATTTTTCATAAAGGAAAACGAAAGTAGTCTTTACTTGTTTGTTTCTAAGATAGCTACCAGTCTTAGTGGGAATAGCAGCTCCGAGTGGACACTATTCCCGGTAACAAGAAGGGTGAGGCGACAAAGGAAGTTTGGTGTAGGTTCTTAGTAAACATCGACTATCCAGTCGACTGGAATAGAGTGTGAAAAGGTGAAATGGTAGAGAAATGGACAAAATTCTTTTTATTTTGCAGAAATTACTTACCTGTGAGGGTAGATATTCCATGACTTAGTTGCACCACATATTCTTCCTCATACATTTTGATTCTGGTAAGTCTTTCATTCTTACATACATCTTATTTAACAATTTAGCTAAAATGTCTCCAAGTATTCAGAAGAGCCCTGAGATGCAAATTGAGTATAAGCTCTTCCACTATGCGTTGATTTATATATTAGTAAAAAAATAGATAAATAATAGGGGGTCTACTTGGGATAGATTTATTGAGTCCTATCAATTTGGGAATGTTGCGCAGGTTGTCGATATTCACGAACAATCTGAGAAAGAACATATAGCTATGATTAAGGGATATAAGGCTAGTCCTACGATTTCCCAGTCTCAATAGGGAGCAAATTGAAAGATATTCAAGGATTCTAGGACTGCCCCATGTTTAAAAGATGAGCAACTAGAAGGAAAATTCAAGAAAGTAAATAAGGGCATGGTATATAAGGTTTTGGTGCCAGGACCACCCCACATATTAACCATAGGGTTATTAAAATGACAATGTTCTTATTCTCATAAGAATATATCAGAGGTAGGATAATTTCCTAGCATAGAGGTCATTATGGATATAGAATTACTAAATGAATATAATGCCTTCACGAGAGTTGATGGATCCTCCACTAGATGCTCCTTCAAGAAAAGGAAATGAAGGTATGGTTAGTCATAGGGTATCAGTGTATAAAAAGAAGCAAGTAAACAAAAAAGGAAATCTTTTGTTTTTAGTGGATGTAGCAACTATGAGTACCCCTGCCACTAGTCAAAAGTAGAAAATATAAGTAAAAGACGATTATATTCCCTTTGCGTTCATGGGGAGGAAATTTAAGGGATAGAAGGGAGTTTGAAAGTATAAGGAAGAAAAGTGAGAGTATTTTTTCCTCTTGCATTTTTTATGAAAAATAATAAGGATGAGAAGAAGATCCAGATACTAAAACAATAGATTGAGGAATTGGAAGTTCCAGATCGGTATATGAACTCCAAAAACACAACATTGACAACCAGGAATGAATAATTGGTTGTCAAGGTAGTTGGTTTGAAGGAACAAGTGAGAATTTAGAGAATCCATGTTTCTTACAAGAAAATTTAGGCTAGAAGGATCAAAAGGCAGTTGAGAAAATATCAAGGTGAAAGCTCAGGAATCAATATTCATATTCATAAATAATAAGGAGAAGACTTAAACCTTTTTTTTTCATATGTTAGTAGACAGTTGTGTCCGGACACAAAAATATTTGGTTGGGGGGATGTTAGGTCCTAGAATTTCCCTAATTTTTACCTATAGAGCCCCATCTCATCCTTTATTTCACAACTTGAACAAAACCATTATGTATGCACTTTTAGCCTTTTTTAATATAACCATGAGAAATCTGGTGAAGGTTGCTCATATTTAAAAGAAAGGTTAATAGAATAATATTTTTTCATAATTATGTGCTTGTATTCATGTTACCCAAAGAGCTTCCACTGATATTTGTCATTTACCATGATTTGAAGTGTATGTGGTATAGGAAGCAATCAACCTTACAATTCGTGCACTAATATAAGGTTGATTCCTACACCAGTTTAGGAGGATTGTTCGATGAAGAAGTTTGGTTGTTAGGTAATGTGAGTTGTTGAGATAAGGCCTTCATGGAAAACAAGGAATAAAAGGTACAATTATCACTGCTGGTCTCCAACATAGAAACTATAGTTTTGGTCTCCTCCTACTGAAGATAGCCCGAGCTAAAATAGAGCATAAGTGGACTAGTACTATTTGTTGGAGAAGTCTATTGTTAGGGGTTTGTTAGTAATGACCTCCATTTTTGTTCAATGAGGGGATGGCTCAATGTGGCCAAGTAGTTGTTGTAAAAATGTATAAATATTGAGTCATAGGAAGGCATAGGTTAGTGATACTATTGGTTACTTTGTATTCTTGTGTTCAAATATGCGTATCAATGGGATCTCCTCTAGAGTTGGATCCTTCTGTATCGAATGTATTAAGTAGATACTTCTATCAATAAAAAGGAGCTTTATTTCCATGTTTAAATAATATTCATGTAATTATGTGAATGATTCCTTGCACCTTACAAGCTAATATTTTTTTCTTTACAAGGAAATGAGTTGGTCGGCTAGGGACTAGTCAACCCAGCTTGATCTCCTTTAGAAATCACACTATGTGTATTTTTTATGTTTACTACTTTGGTGTGATATTTTTCTCAATGATTAGTATATGAACTATTATGAAACCCTAGTTGATTGTGATTCATATAATGTGTTTCTCTTATTGAAAGGAGTGATATCAATCCAGATCTGGAAAGATGGTTTGAGTGTGTTTTTTGAAGGATCATTATAACATTGTATTTTACCTTTGGATCATTTTTTGACAGGGATTCAAACCCTCGGTGGTTATTCTTGTGTTATTATTTCTTTATAACAATTGTTGATAATTAAAATAGGGTTTTGAAGTTGAAATCATGATTGAGAAATACTATTCAAACCGAGATTTGATTTGTACTTGTGAATTTCAATTATTTCTTATATTGAAAACTTTTTTAATATATTGTGGGGCTTGAGTAATCAAGAAATTATCATGCTTGTGGTGAGCATAATTTTCTTTCTCAAGCTTGGAACCATGGAAAATCTATAAGGTCAGTTTGTTGTCCATATTTTATTTTCATGATCGATTGGTTTCATTCTATTTAAAAGGAGTCTGGGTCTTAGAAGACCTTGATCAGTAAGCTCATTCTCTTGTGCCTGTATGGTATAGGAACAAAGTCTTTGATGTAGCTATTGAGTATTAAATCAATCTAAGTCACAATTGGAGTTGTTATATTTAGCCAAAAGATAAGTAATGATGGATTAAGATTTGGTTTCAAATTATAAAGTGAGTCCAACAATATTGGATTGACTAAATAATAGGTGGTTCCTTTCTTATTGCATGCACATGTGTGGAAAATCTCTTTAATGATAGTTCATTGTTGATTAGATTTTATATCTTAGCACAAGAATTGATTAAGGGTTTGAGAAGTTATTTTATAAGTTCATTTGAAAGGCAGATTGGTTTCTGAATTGAGCACATTTATTTGTTTTCTATCTTGAATGCACCAGAATATATGTTTTAATTCTTAAGCAGTGTGGAAGTGACTGATGATTCAAAGTAGTGCAGGAACTGTTTAATTGAAAATATTGGTTCATTACATGAATAGTTTGGTGTTCTCCATACCTCATTTCTCAGTGTGTTTTGTTCTGAATAGATATTGAATCCTGGTTTTATTTTCAAGGTGGACATTTAGTTTAAATTCTCTATTTCCATCCTAAAAGAAGCCCAACATCTAGGATGATCTTGCTGTTCTTGTGTGAGTAATGTAGGAATGTGATTAAGGGGTTTTTCATTGAAATTTTCATTCCATAATTTGGAAATATTAATTATTGGATTAGAGATAGGATTTACAAGATCTGATTGGTTCCTTTGGCGTATACTCTGCTAGGCCTCAAAGTCTATGAGGCCCTGATTTGACAAGTGTTGTGAATTAAAAAAAATACAACTTTAACAACCAACAAGGTGTAGTAAATCATTTGATAGTATCATGAATGTACTTAGTGCATTGCATAGGACAAATGACATGGCTAACCACTAATAAAAACCTTTCCCAATTTTGAAGAGATCTTCTAGATGTTCTATTCCTTGACTCAAACCTAGTGATACACATATTTTAAATCCAACTTGGTGAAGTAATTTTCTTACTAAAACTAATCTAATAGAAATAAATATTAGGTAATAGGTTACCTATTATTGAGTGTAATATTTTATGATTTTCTATAATGGGTTCACACTTTCCAAGTCTCATCCTTCTTTAACACAAATATGGTGGGACCAACAAGGTGAGATACTTGGTAGAATCACAACTTGCTCCGTAGTTGCTAAAATTGCTTCTTCGCTTCTCAATCTTCTAGAATGGACTATGTATATATCCCAATATATGACAATAGGGAGTTCAAAAATAATTGGATTTTCATGCTTCATTTCCCTTTTGGGTGGTATCCCTTTAGGCTTTTGGAACACTCCCCTATATGCCTATAACAACCCTTATAGTTGTTCTTTTCATTTTTTATTAGACCCATCCATGTATGAAATTGAATTAATTTTAATCCCTTACTAGATTAATTTTCTCTTGGGAATAACAAAACATATTTCTTGTTAGAACTAATCAATTTATTTGCTTGTTTGGCATTTAACAATGAAATTTGTAAATTACATTTTATCATGTTGACAAGGAATAATTTCCCATATTTGATGAGGTGTTATTTGTTGGATATTTGAATGATATTTCATCCCACATATACATGTATGGATTCCGAAATGTGACTAGAACTACATCCAATTCCTCATAATCAATATAAATTAGTAGTGTGTTGACAGTGTTGGACCCACCAACATTCAGGGGATCTCCCTGGTATAAAGTCCCAACTAAACCTTAACCCGTTTGGAGTAGGAGTCCCAGCAGTGGGTGGTAGTGTAATGCCTTAACCATGGTAGTGCATAGAGATAAGTAAGATAACTTTGGGTAAGAGCAAGTGTGTGACCCTATGGAGAGTGAAGGGTGATGCATGAATGTTTTAACACACAGAACGCAAAATGAAGTGCACCCCTTAGAAGATTGTAATAGTACATAAATTGAAAGGAACACATGAGCATAATGACATCACAAGCTAAAATGTGGAATAATCCACAAATTAAACTGACAGGTTAATATAACAACATGCATTCAATAGGATTTGTACAATTGCATACAAAGTAGTTCATAAGAAAATGCGTGAGTTGAAGAACATACATTACTAAAGCAACTAGAATAGTTAAACTACAATAAAATCATATGTAGGAAAGCGTGTTGGCTTTGATATTATTATTATTATTATTAGTGAAAGTTTCATCCAGACACACACCATTGACAACCACTAGCCCCAATATTGGAATATTAAAGTCAAGAGCACTTTCTCCTTAAAATAAGTATACCTGCTTTGCGTTGTGGAGAATCCAAGGTACGTCACAATACTCCCAAGCCTTTTCTAAGTGTAAGCATAGCCAAAATATTGGCTCCCAAAAGCCTATTCTGTGAGTTATGCAGTTTTATTTATAAAATAGGGTGGGGTGACCCTTGAAGTTCCCCAATGTGATTTTTTGACTTCCCTCATGACTCTTCAACTTATTTACAAATAATTCCTTACATCAAATGATGACCTTTTACATTCCACTAATGACACTTATAATTTCACTTACAACATATTTACAAATAATATTACAATTTCCACATGTACCCATGTAAGACAAATAGGCTAGAGACAACCTAACAAGACAAAACACTATGATTCAAAAGTTTGAGAAAAGAACAACTCGACAACCTCCACTTGGTGTTTCTTAGTCACATATTGATGCCAAGCTTGGTATTGTGTGACAATGTCCCCAAATTGCTTAATGGTGTCTTTTTGATAGGAAACTCTTGTCTCCATTGCATCCAGGTATATAGTCTTGGAACCTATGTCAAATGCTTTCTGAAGCATGTCCAACATGGTGTTGACCATGATAGTACCACCAATTTACTTCTACATGTTATGTGTGCTCAATTCCAAATCATCCCTAGTGGCCTATCACCTTAGCTGCTCCATGTATTCATCAATCTCTAACCAAACTTGGTTCTTGGGTCTAGCCTTGATGAGGGAACCAATTGAAGGGATCATGTTTGTTCGCATCATGACGTCCAAATTTTTGTACAACAATGCATATGAGGCCTATATGTTTCTGATGAATGGGGCAAACTGCTCATAGTTCTGGATCAACATCTCGACCTTTTCTTTCTTGAGATTTTCCTACGGCTTCTTCTTTGTTATGTGAAGCAGGGCCACTTTGTACAACATTTTCCACTCCTGTACATGGGAAATGGAAGCATGTATATTCTTGAGAGTTTGAAAAAACACTTTTCTCTTCTACTGTAAGCCAAAACATGAACAACTACTTTATGCGTGGTGACAAATCTGTCATAGAGCTTCTACATGGTACTCTCAAGTGTTGATAATTCATCAAGTATCGCTTTCCTCATCTCTCCCACTGATGAAAATCCACACCACTCTCGAAGTTGTTATACCTCTTGCCTAGAATCATCTATGTTATTTTCCAATTGTTCATTCTCGACCAATAAGAACTTAACATTTGAGCTAGTTCTCCTGCATAAACCAAGCTGACATTGATAAGGGCAGTTGGATGCTTCCCGATGTCTGGCACTATCAACCTTTCCTTGATTAATTTGAATGATGTGTGATCATTGGGAAAGTAATTCCTTCGCATTTATACAATCCTCTCCTGAAACTCATAAAATGATAGATTGTACATGTCCATGATAGGATCATCCTCAAGGAGAACAACTTCTCCATTCTCGCTCGGGACTAGTTCTAACATTGGAAGTAGCACAGACTGAGAGATAACCTCTGGTGCTTGTGACATAAGGTCAATGTATTCATTCTATGGCTCGTTATCCAACTCCGTATCTTTCACTTCAATTAGCTACTCAATTTTATGAGAAAGCTCCTGATCCTGCATTTGTTCTCACTCTTCCTCAGATATTGGTTCTTCTAAGTCATCCACCTATATGGGAATTTTTTTCTCTGTCATTCTTCCATTCCTTTCTTCTTCCTCTTTTGTCTTCTTATCGTCTCTTTATCTCCTCTTCAGTGCATATTCTTTCTTCAACTTCTTCTATGACTCCTACACCTTTAGTTTTGGTTCCTGCAACCTCTGTTTTTCTTTCTTCCTTCACTCTGCTCTCTTTCTCCACTACCAAAGTTCCTTTCTCTGTGATAGGATTTTCCTCCATCTTGCATATTTTCTCTGCCTATGGGTTCTCAACAATATTCACTTTCCCTTGTCCTACACTATATTGTTGCCTATTGGTCCTATTTTTATTACTTCTTGTGCTATTGTTGTCTACAAAGAATATTTGTAAGATGTTGCTATACTGATTGATTCATTGAGTCTGGAGGAATTATAACAATATCTCCAAGTGTCCTCCTCCACCCAATGAAATGTCCCATGGATCCATGGAAAGTACACTGTTGCACAGTGTTCCTTTCAAATATTGTGGGGATCATACGGATTAAAGTCTTTGCTATTTAACTTGAATCCCAATATCTCTTTAGCTTCAACATCTACATCCTTCAAGATCTTCATCTCATACAATTTGATTTGCAAAGGAAGAGTAGGCCATGTCAATTTCTTATTCCTATGCAATCCTACTGACAACCCTATGGAGAGGTGATCTGAGACCTCTTGCATGACCAACTTGTTAGTGGCATACCTTGGTAAAACATGCAAAGGCTTATCTTTTCCATACACTCTGATGAAGGTGCTGCCTAGTGAGGAATACCAATCTATGATGTTCATTATCACCTCCATTTCTTCTTGGAACATGCAAGGGGGATCCTACACAAATATAATCTTGTACAATAGAAGTTAGAAAGAAACTTGCAAATAAATATTGATGACGATATCCTTTGGTCCATGTCCAGTTCATGCTAGGGAACTGATATTGGGCATAGATTGCATCAAGTATGTATGTAGACATCTAGAATATTGCTTGCTCATTCTTAGCCATATTTTTGAGCATTAGTCACATGGATCTTCAACTGATGAGCCAACAAGTATGACTAGTTAAATGGATTCCCATAATTCACCAACTAGTTGAGCACAACTACCCAACAATCAAGAAAAGTTTATTTGATCTCTTGACCATATATTCTACAGGAAAATATGATAAATAATTGATAAGCATTCCTGAGAGACTTTGTCTTGTAAACATGATTGGGTGTCTGTATAAAATTTTATGGATATTTCACCTAGTGCCTAACAATGTGTAGAGTGTTCACAAAGATATGGGTGGCATAGAAAAATTAATCTACATGCTTAATCGGCTGAGGTAAATGATATATCTACTAAAATTTCTCTGCCCTGAAGGTGGCAAGCTCTTTCCCACTTGCACTACTCAAAGTCATTATCTGTTCATATATGTGTGCGACAATCTAACTAATAATGTCTACACATGGGAAGACAAGGTACCTACATGAGAACTTTTATAAGCCTGAATGGTTGAGTGTCTACATAAACTTGTTGATTAACTAATATATACTCAACTGTTTCCCTAGTACTTCTCTCGACGGTTTCCTTTGATGTAACTCTCTTGGATGCCATGTTAACTATAACTGCTAGAGAGATGATCAATAGTTGTTGTGCCTATGGGATATAGAAGACACTCATGGCAAGAAAATATCCTCTTAAAACCAAAGAAAATTCAAGACAACACCAATCAACAGACCAGGCTCATGATGGGACAAATTGTACAATTTGGGTTCACAGAGGTCACTGACTGCCTTATGGAACTATACATTACGCAATCCAAATAGTCATTGGGGGGGATTTTTGACTGGAACTATGCAATGCACAGTTCAGTCTTGGGCTAAGGCCAAGAGAGATAGCACATTGTGTAATCTCAATGGCCAAGCTAGGAGCTTGGCTCCTAGAACTGCATAGTGTGTAGTTGGACAAGATGTTGGGCGCAACCCAACTTGGTCCAGTTTTAGTCAAAGACTCCACATTTTAAGGAGTGGAGCGAAAAAATTCCATGAAGTTTATATTTACCATGTGATGTTTAGGGGCTTTGGGGTGGGTCAAAACTCCTCATTTTATAACCAGCATTGGGTGTTAGTTCATTATTTTGTTGGATCCACGTTATGTGGACCATGGTCTTGTAGTAATGAAATCTATATAAGGAGATGTAATACTTCGTCGAGGATAGTAATAGAAGAGAAAATTCATAGATGAATCATTGATATATTCTATCTTAGTTTTTATTTTGGGCTTTAGGAGAAGGCTCCACATCTAAATGTGTGAAGGCCTTAAACAATATGCAATTGAGTGCACAAACCACTTGCATCTGGGTGCATAGGTTGAAGAAGTTGTATGTATTGAAGATTTATCTTAATAAAAGAAGAAGAAGTTGAGAAAAAGATTTTTATGTGTCTATTATCAGTGTTTATACATATTTTTATGTATGTTTCTTATAGAATTATGTGAAAGAATATATGTTATACTATTTTCTGATATGTTTATGTGACAAGTGCAAATCCATGAAGTAAATCATCAATGTGAAGTTATTTGTGTGTGAAAAGTTGTAGATAAGTCTATGATGTAAGTAAACACATGGGCATCATAATGCACATATCCCTCTGGCTATAGAAACCTTCCATAACCACTTCCGGTGAGACTGCGATCTGCTTGCAAGTCATTGCTGAGAGGGCCAGTGGTTGAGGGTTCTGTTGTGTGCATTAGACTTGAACCTGGGTCTAAGCACCTTCAGCCAAAAATTGTTCCATTTCCGGGACTGGGATATGTTTTGGCGTTCATATAAGAAGGAAATCCAAGAGTGGGTTGAACAAAAAGAGTGAAAATTTGTAGTTGAGGAAAACAAAAACCTACAATTGTCCACTAAAAGCTAGTTGCAGAGGTATATCTTTGAAGAGTAGTACAAAATATTCTTTGGTTCATTTCACTTTGAATTGTATGAGTGGGTATCAAAGGTGACTGAGCATAAGACTTGTTTTAAGGGAGATGAACATAAGGAGTGGAATCATGTATTGATACAATGACTCAAGTAGGTCAATAATAGGATCTCAAGAGTTGTTAATTTCTGGATAAATAGAAAATTAGGAGGATTTTTCACTGAATTCACAATAGAAATTACTATATATTACAACAAGTTTGAGTGGATAGTTTTCAAGGGTATGCAAGGTAAGTACCAGAACTCTTTGAAGTTGTGGATTAAAATGCTTTCATGTGATAAGGACTTACTATGAATGCAGTTAGATTATTGTTTGGGAAGGAGAGAATAATTTTGAACCACGATCTACACTAAGTGGGAAATGATATAAAGTAGAGCATGAACCAAAGAACATTATTGTGGCTAACTATAGTCCCTTGTTAGGTGGGTCTTAGAGTGAAGAAAAAGGAAGTAACCCAACAACTACGTGGTATTTCCCCTCCCACCATGAAGGTGCGTTGAAGTTAGGGGTTGAGAAAAATTAGGCGTCTTTGGGATTCCCCATCCATCTATTCCCCTTACCCCCCATCCCCCTCCCCATAATTCCACTACACCAACTCCCCCCCCCATAATTATCCTACTCCCCCTCCCCTCCCCCCTAACCCCCCAAGAAGAAAAATTAAGTTATACCTACCTTTAAAGGGCTTGGATCAAAGGATCCTGACCAGTTTTGGTTTGAATTTGATGGAGTATGGAAAGTGAGATAGATCATTGACAAAGATGTAGAGAAGGCGTAAATAATCACGATGCTGCAAGAAAGAGAACTGACATGGTACATGAAATACATTATGACTAATACAGCTACTTCGCTGGATGATATTAAGAAAGCATTGGTATCAGAATTCAAGAAGCTGAAGTTCGAATTGCATTGCATTACAGAGCTGAAGGAAATCAAACAGTCAGCTACTGAGTCCGTGTGGGAGTTGGATCAACTATTCAAGGTATTAATGGTACAAATGGGCTTTAACATACACTTAGAACATCATAAGGAGTCATTTATAGCCATTGCACTACCACATATCAGGTTACCCTTGACATAGTAGAAGATCACAGATCAAGCTGAAGCATTGGAGATTGTTATGAAGTTGGAAGCTTCGTTGATCGAAGATACTCATGCAGTAGTACATCAGATTCAAAGCCAACTAGAAAATTTGACCATGGAATTGCAAGATCTCAAGAAAGGTAAAGAAACTAGATCAAAAGGATGGTGTACAAAATGAAAAGAAGAGGGCCATTTTAAGGATTAATGCCATGTGTTTAGATATTACTTGGCATGTGGAGCACCTAATCTAGTGAGACCCAAATCACATTTTTTGTGCACGATTTGCATAATGAGAGGCCAACATTGCTTTGAAGATTTCAATTTATTACAAAAGTATATATAGACCCCAAAGAAATTGTTTTGCAACTTTTGTAAATCAGTAGGCCAGGATGAAAGAAATTATCGAATTTATGACATGATGATGGAGTGCATTGTTGATGCTTATAGACTACAAGCAGAGGGACATACAAACGAGGAGTCAGGCTAGCATGCTATTCAAGGAGGTTTCCATGGATGATGATGAGGATAGGGATGAGGAAAAGGAGATGGTCTAGGATGGGGCCAAATTATCTGTTATAACAGTGGACAGGTAGGGCACTTTGCGAGAGACTCTCAAAATGATATGACAACCTAAAGCTATTGTAAGTCTTTTGATCATGTGCTAGAAAAATGTCCCATCATTATCATGAACATATAGGATAAAATGAACCAAAATCCTATAACAAACCTTCAAATGATGACTGTTGAGACAAGGGAGGATCAATCATGCATCGACATTATAATAAGAAGTGGAGATGCAACTTTAAATGATAAAGCCAATGGGAAAAAGGAAGTTGAAGCTACATGGGTAAGAAACACTATTGAAAAAGCCCCTACATTTGATATTTTGAAGGAAAAGAAAGTATTCATGGATGCAAGGTGAAGCTCTATGGATGATGGGGCTTTGACCTCTATTGTGCAGCCAATGAAGAATAATAACTGCGAGATAGTGCCAGCTGCAACACAGGATGTGGTTCTAGATATTTTGAAGTTCTTTCTATAGACTTGCATGAAGTTATTAAGAAACCATAAATCTGTGGAGGGATTGAAGGAACTGATAAAATCTTATGCATTTAAGGAAGTGCCATAGAGCGATATGTGCGCAGTAAATAACCTACATCGACACAAGAAGAGAACTAGGAAAAAAATGAGGCTTACTACATAGAATGGAGCATATGACATGGATTAGGTTATCCTGGATCTAGGATTTGATACCAATACCTTGCCGAAGAAGACTTGGGAATCGATGGGTAAGCCAAAGTTGCAATGGTCACCAATCCAACTAAATATGGAGAACCAAGACAAGATTGTTCCTCTAGGAAGGTTATCAGGTATCATGGTAGACATTGAAGGAGTGTGCACTACACTGACTTTAAAGTGATCGAAATTATCGATGATAGTAATCCCTATCTTGTGTTGCTTGGATTGGATTGGGGATTTGATAACATGGATATAATTAACTTGAATAAAAGGAAAATGATATTTGAAAGCAACAATGTGAGAGTCATTGTTCCATTAGATCCATGAGAAGGAGCCAAGTATATTGAACCTATTAAAGAGGAGGACAACGCAGGTGACATCGATAAAATTTATCGTATAACATCAAAAGGAGAATAATGTATCAACCCTACTGCAGATGGGAAAATGGGTTGGGAGCAAGATAATTCCTACACTTCAGATTTATAAGAATAATTAGGAAGCTGGAAAAATAGGTTACATGAAGCGTCTACAAGGCAATGTGCAAGGATCACTAAAGCAGTGCGATGTATGACAATAGAGGTATACGATTTACCTTTTTATCACGGTTTTGATCATTTCTATACTTTCTTTAGATATTATGAAAGAAATATGTCAGAATGTCAAAGGGTGTTAGATTTGGATTTAGCCCTAAGAACTACACTTGCTAGATGGAGGGGTACACATAAGAAGAATATAGGATATTGGAAAAATGTCGAATACTAATGTGGGTAAGGTTTGGTCAAGTTGAAATAGAATTGGAAGATAAGTATGATCATCAAACTGGTCCTAGAGAACACATACATCTTTTTATGACAGTATGGAAAGAAATTCCGTGAGAATAATGGATGCATGGCTTCATCCATACTTTGGAGACAATTCCTTAGAATTGTTATTTGGAAGTAGAACTATGACATGGTAATGCAAGCTGGGTAGAGATGGTTGATGAAATTTTAATGAAATTTAGTTTTGAAGATGATTATCCTCATATATATGTTGCCCTTCATATAGTTAAGGAGAAGATTTTTTAGAATGAAGTTCTAGTTATTTGGAAACCTGATTGGGCCACGCAGTTACAAAATGTAATGGAATGCTACAATATCACTGTAGAAGAGGAGGAATATCCTCGCAGTATTGACATCGAAAAATCTGAAGGTGATCGAAAAGTGAATGGACCTAAAATGGAGATTTCTTATATAAGAAAGCCACTAAATATGAAGAGGGTGACTATAGGATTAGAGGATGAGCTGAAGTTTGCAATGATAGGAGAATACTAGGATGAAGACATAGTTAGCAAGATAATAGATCTTTTGCATGAGTACCAGGAGTTGTTTCCCACTAAATTCTCAAATATGAAGGGAATAGTAGGAGATTTGGGAGTTATGAAGATTCCTCTAAAACCTGACACGAAGCCTATCAAACAGAGACCTTATAGACTGTATCCAAAATATAAAGAAAAGGTGAAGGAAGGATTATACAATATGATAGCAACTAGGATCATCGAACATGTCAAAGAGTATGAATGGGTAAGTCCCATGGTGGTTTAGGAAATGAAGGTAAAAGAAGAAATCATAATTTGTGTGGACTTGAGAAAATTGAATAATGCATGTCTGCATGACCCCTTCCTTACACCATTTACAAATGAAGTATTGAACAATGTAGGAGGGCAAGAGGTCTATTCTTTCACAGATGGATTTTCGGGATACCCTCAGATCAAAATTGCGTGAGAGGATAGAAATAAGACAACCTTTTCTATAGAATGGTGATCATACTAGTACCTAGTGAGGCCTTTTGGTTTAAATATTGATCCTACAATATTTTCTAGAGTTGTAGTTGCAACCTTCAAAGAATATATACACAAATGTTTGGAAGTTTACTTTGATGATTAGACAATCTTTGGGATGTTGAAGAAGAATGTGGCAAGATTGAGGTTGATTTGGGATACATGTAGATGATACCAGATATCACTGTAACTTGAAAAAGTGTATCTTTTGTGCACTGTTTGGTATATTGTTGGTACATGTACTTTGTAAGCATGGATTAATGGTGGATCCCAAAAAAGCCTAGTTATTGTGAACTTGTCAACACTGAAAATAGTAAGACAACTGCATACGACACTAGGACACACTTGCTATTACAAAAAGTTTATAAAGGGGTATGCATAGATAACTATGCTGATGGCGAAATTGCTAAAGAAATATGTGACTTTTTAGTGGTGTGAAGAGTGCAAGAAAAATTTGGATGTACTGAAATAGAATATGGTGACTGCACCTATTCTGGTTTTCTTAGATTGGGATAAGGATTTTCATATGCATGTTGATGCATCTTGCATAGCATTGGTTATAGTACTAGCACAACTGGGAGTAGGAGAAATTGATCACCCCATAGCATTTGCAAGTAGAAAAATGCCTAAGGCAAAGAAGAACTATAGCACAATAGAAAGAGAGGGGTTAGCTATGGTATATGCTTACAAAAGTTCAGGAACTATTTGTTGGGATCACATTTGAAGATGTTCACCAATCACTCCACGTTGAAATATTTGTTGAATAAGCCTATTTTAGGAGGAAAAATCTATCATTGGTTGTTACTCTTCTAGGAGTATGACTTCGAGGTTGTAGTAAAGCTAAGGAGATTGAATGTCAGGCCCAATCATCTATCAAGGATAGGGACAAAAGAAGAACCCATAATTGAACATAACCTCCTTGATGCATAGTTATTTCTAATCAGAGTCGCAAACGATCACTTCACGGATATTATTCAATTTTTGGCTATAGGAATGGCACCGAAAGAGTACACTATGAATCAAAAGAAGGAGTTGGTACTCAGACCAAATGATTTCTCATTGATTTCAGGACACTTGCACAAAATGGGATCAAATGAAATAATGCAAAAATATGTACCTAAACATGAATGACAAAGTATTATGATAGAAGCTCATGGAAGATTTGTAGGTGGACATTATGTAGGAAAGGTCACTGCACATAAAATCTTGAGAGCTAGGTTGGTGGTCCACACTACATAAGGATGCAAATGAATTCTACCAAGCATGTGATGTATCTCAAAGAATAGGGAAGTCATCTAGTAGAGATGAGATGCCACTATTACCATAGGTAAATTTGTAGCGTTTTGAAACATGGGCTATTGACTTTGTTGGACCTATCAGTCCACTAGGGAAAAGGATTAGTGTGAGGTATATAATCATTGTAGTTGATTATTTGACAAGATGTGTGAAAGCACAAAAAGTGAATGATTGCAGTGTAGAGATTGCTACAAAGTTCATCTTTTAATATATACTATCTAGATTCGGATGCCCAAGGATTCTAATGAGTGACCAAGGGACATGCTTCTTGAATAAGATCATTGAAGCATTAGCTAAGGAATTTTAGGTTTACCATCAGAAGGGAACTACTTATCATCGTCATGCAAATGGAATAGTGGAAGCTTTCAATAAGATTATGGAGATTGAATTCACCAAGGTATGCAATGTGAACACAGATGTTTGGGATCTGAGCATTCCAGTAGTGTTATGGGCATATAGGATAACATGCAAGAAATTGACAGGGAAGACACCTTTTAGGTTGGTATATGGACAAGAGGAAATTATGCCTATGGAGTACATTGTGCCAATTTTGAGGATTGCGGCGTTCAAAGATATGGAAAACATTGACATTATGAAGGAAAGGATGTTGCAATTACTAGATCTAGAAGAAGACAAATTCGCAACGAGGTTCCATAAAAAAATGTAGAAAGCAAGGGAGAAGGCCTAGCATGATAGGTGCATCAAGAAGAAGACATTTAGGGAAGGATATATTGTACTATTATATGACAACAAATTTGTTAGGTTCCCAAGAAACTTTAAAACACACTGGCTAGGGACATATCATCAAGGACATCTCTGACGATGGTGCAGTTCAGGTTGTGAAGTTAAATGGTTAGTTGATTCCAATATGAGTGAATGGTAGAAAATTGAAAGTATGCAAGGACGATTATGTCCCTAGAAATTTACACTGAAAAATGAAGGAAAGAAATTCTTAGTGCCTACTATAGTGGAAAGTGGGCATGAGACTATAAAATACTCTGCAGAAAGGGACTTCACCGAAGGAAGATCACTGCGTGACACTCGGGAGTATGATAAAGTCCGAAGGAACTGCAATGAAGAAAGGATGACTACACCAAAAGGGAAGGTTCTTCAAATTTGGTTGGATGAATATGGGGCTAGAAATTCAAATCATGGGGCTAGAATTTCAAATTATAAAAACCATATCCTACTCCACATTTTACACTTTTCTGTCTGGAGAGTTATGTTTGAGAACTTGGAACTAAGTGTGAGAGAAGTATGCTATTGTATGTTTGAGAGAAGTTTTGAAGAAATTTCTAGAGAATTTGCAAAGAAAGGGCTAGCAGGAGTCATGGAAGCCCATGGTAGTCAAACTACAACAGTGAATGTATCCATGTCCCCAAGGTGCATGAGGTCATCCCAAAATAAGGTACCCACAGAAGCACATCCACAAGAGAAATAGAAAAAGAGGCTAGCTGAGGCCTCTGCGATAGAACTGATGAGATCTCAGAGGAAGAAGACACAGAAGGATGTGTGAACAAAGAACAAGTAGGACAAGGGGAAGAAACCTGCATAGAAGAGGAAGAAACCAATCCAGCAGAAGGAACCACATGTGATTCATGACAGTGAGGAAGAGGACTAGGTGTACCAGATGGAGATAGAGGATGAAAAAATTCCCTCTGTGCTCCCACCTTACGTGCCATCAAGAAAACTGAGTGCCAATCTAGTCAAGGATCCAAAAGATACAATGTTTTTCATGTTCACTCCATTTCTAGCAAAGGAAGTGTCGTTTGACAACGAAGTGTTGGGGAAGATCCCACAGCTGAAGGTGGAGGACTGGGATTTAAATGATCAGAGAAAATACCCATAGTTTGAGCCAAGAAAATAACTGCAACAATTATATTACCCAGAATGTGGATTTACAAGGTTGGATCCGCATTGATGGGCTACAAGATTGCAGAGAGAAGGCTTGTTAAATATGCTACTTGTGCAACACTTCGGTAGAAGCACATCCAATACATCTTGTGCACAATATATTCTCACATTAGTACATGATGGATGCCTCTAATTGGGGATAAGGATATCGATCAATGAATTGTTGATCAGAAGGATTACAGGAATGCCTCACTAAGGAAACAAATTTGTGATTAGAAGTGGAACTAACCTCAAGGTCATCAAAACCTAACATAACCATCAACTCGGGTTGAGGTGCATCGAGAAATTGGGTAGTTTCCAGTTCATAAGATGGATCATCAAATACTGGTGGCTTAGAAAGATCGACAGTAGACAAATCATAATCGTGATTGGATTTATGAACGAAAATATCATGACTGCCACTATCATAAAGTTCAAGATGGTGGAAAATGAAATCCTCATGATTTGTCGAATCATATAGAGGGGATGATGAAAAATGAGAAATTTCACCCTCTGTGTTTCCAGAAAGGTAAGATGAGAGATTGGGTGGATGAGGGAAGATATATTTGTCCTCTTCACAATCAAATGAAAAACTGGCATCCCATGTTTTCTGCGAATGATAAAAAATAGAAACATCCAAGAATGAATTTTCATAAGATGGAACATAAATAACGTAATTTTGGAATATGTCAGCATAAAGAAGATGAGGTGTAGAGAGATGGAGTTCGTCCTTCACTGTATATTCTTGTTCAGACTCCCACACATACTCATCAAAAATGATAGTGCAGGTTGGTTGTTCAACACGAAATTCACCTAGAACATGATCCTCGTGAACATTACATGTGAGATCTGAGACAGATGAACATAACACACCAAATTCTGGAGGATCAAAGTGACTGGTGGATGGAGGCTGAGGAGATAAGACCACATGACAACAATCGAGGTTGCAATCTAAATTTGTGGAGAACTCCTGAGAAGGTGGGGTGGAAGGAGATGGAGACAGATCAATAGGTAGATCCTCAACTTCTCTCATCTCAACCTATGGATATAGAGTTGTTTGATAGGAAGGGGATGAAGGATTACTTGAGACAACAATCTTGTTGATCTCAGATTTAGAAGCTTTAACACTAAGGTATGCTGGGAGAGATTGGAAAGGTTCTAACTCATGTGGATTATTAGAAACATGAATAAGATAATGTTGACGGTACTAGACCCACCAACATGTCATGGGATCTCCTTGGTAAGAAGTCTCAACTAGACCTCAGACCATTTGGTGTAGGAGTCCCAACAGTGGGTCATATTGTATCTCATTGACTGTAGTTGCCCGTAGAGGCAAGTAATATGTCCCTGTTGGTAGCAAGGGTGTGACATATGAAGCAAGTCAATGAAGATGCATGAATGGTTCTAACACAAGAAGGGTGAGGTGAGTGTGCCACTTGGAAACCTATGAAATCAAGGAGTTAAGAAGGGAACACACGAGAAAAGATGCATCACAAACTAGAAGGCAAGTAAGCTAACAATTAAAAGTGATGGTTAAACCAACAACAAGTTTTAGTAAGATTCATACATACATATGTCGAAAGAGTCTATACACACATGCGTAAGAAAACATATACATATATAATTTAGAGTAAACAAGCTAGATGAAATACAATACGACATATGCATGAAACGTGTTGGCTCTGTTATATTAAAAACTGAAAGTTCTAGTCATACAATACAACCATGGCCAACATCTAGTTCTGATAGTGGAACGTTATAGTCAGTGACGCCTACTCCTCCAAAGAGATATACTAGCTCTACATAGTGGAGAATCCAAGGCTTGTTATAATACTCTCCAAGCTTTCTCTAAGATACTCCTATTGGAAGCTTGGCTAACCAAAAGCCTCTACAATGAGTTATGAGGGACTATATATAGCATAGGGTGGGGTGACCCTTGAAATTCTCCATTATGATTGTTCATCTACCCTCATGAATCTTCAACTACTCTATGATTGTTACATTCAACTCTCCACACTTGAACTTCCACTTGACAAGACGTTACATAAAATCTGCACATGTACCCATGTGAGACAAAATGGCTTGAGCAAGCCATGCAAGACATCACTAACACTCAGACTATTGTGGTAAGACCAACTCTTTGAAATCATCATGATGATTGATGGTGGTGAACTGATGCCAATATTGGTCATCCATGATGGTGTTCGTGCACTCAATGGTGACATCTTGCTGAAAGCGAACTCTTGCCTCTATTGCATCTAGGTACACTGATATGGATTCTTTGTCCAACTCATCTGACAACAAGTGCATCATCATCTTGAGTGCACCTAGACTAGCAACATACTAATGCATAGTGTGTGTGCTGATCTTCGAGCATGTGCTAGTGACCATGCACATCAACTTGTCAAAATACATGTTCAACTCCAGTTGGACTTTCTTCTTGTCTTCGCCTAGGTGAGTGTGCCAAATTGGTGGGATCGCATGTGTGCACGCAATGAAATCCATGCTCCTGAATATCCTTGCATGTGATTGTTAGAATTGCTCACCCTGTTTGCTCCATGCCAGCTACTGGATGGATCCATAATCTATATGGGCACAATTTCATTAGTCTATGCATGTTGTGCCTGTTGTTGTACCTGTTCCAACTACAACTTCTTCTCTTGTTGGTTCAGCTCCTGATATTCTTCGAGTTTCCTCTTCAGCACCTGCAACTCCTTATCTATTTCTCTCTATGCCTTACCATGCTCTTTTTGTCATGTCATCACCTCATAGCCTCAATCTCCAAAGTTTCTTTCATCCAAGTGGATCTTCTTGAGCTTGCAACTTTGTTCTGCCTCTATGTTTTCAACAACCCTCCTCTTGCATTTGTCGCATGCAGGTGTGCTACCTTCTGCTGTTGTTGATGGCGCTGCTCATTGTGATGTAGTTTCTATTTCATCTTGGTATCCTTGTCCACGAAAAAAGTGATGTCTTCATAGATAAGAAATTTCATAGACGCTTGACCGATTGCATCCCTTATTGTGCTCATTAACAGTGTCTTCGAATTTTCTCTCCTAGAAGACAATGTAACTATTCTACTGAGAGGTAGATGAACACCTATGGTACTTGGACAAATAACAACACTCATGAAAAGAAATATGTCAGTCGAAAACCAAAGCAAACTGGAGGATTGACATGCAACATACCTGTGTGACTGTTTATGAAGATTACACAATTTTCATCGGGAGGCTGGGAGATTGATTGCCAAAACTATGTAAGGCACAATTTGGGTTATCGGGAGGCTAATTGAATACTGGAACTGTGCAATGCATAGTCCTTCCTGGCCCGTTGAGGACTGAAATTGTGCAATTCATAAGTTCATTCAGCAATGACATGCAAACCAGCAAACTGCATTGCATAGTTTGTGGGGCCAGCAAGGCACTGCCTCCCAGAATTGTGAAATGCAAGCCTGGAGGTCTGTTTTGGGCTAGACTTGTGTAGTTTATGGAGGGAAGGTAGAACCTTCACTTCTAGAAATGTGGAATGCTAGCCGAGCAAGGCAAGGTCCATGCTGAGGCAACTGAGACCTGCCGACGGGCGACTAAAAGCATGAGAGGTCTAAATGCATGGTGATACTCAGTGTAAACAAGACTGAATGATCATGCATGCAAAAAATAAGTGCGGGGTTTAGAAAATGGGAAAGCATGCATGTCTGTGAAGAAATTTGACGCAGCGACGACTGTTAGTGCAAAACAGTGTCATGCATATGACAACAGTGAGATGCGAATGGAAACTGAAACAGTGCTTCTACAAGCTAACATACATTGAAATGATAGCAAGTGCTCACTGAAATTAGGCAGACAACAATCACACAAGCTGAAACATAAAAAGTGACAGAAACACAATGCAAGACATGCGAAGCGGGCTTACCTTGAAACAACTGAGTTGAATGTGCCCATGAATCCTAGATGCAATGTGTGATGTCAGAGCTGCAAGATTGATGTGAGGAATGAGCTCTGCAACATCTGATTCATAATTTTTTATAAAATCAAGGTTATGACATGCATGCCAAAAATCTTGGAAAAGCGAAACTTGGCACGAGATTTCTAAAGTGAGCTTTGCATGTAACCTCCAGCTACTAAAAATAGCTCCCTAAATCTAGGGATTCCTTTTCATGGTTCCTTTGGAAAAGAAGTCCATGCATGCAAATTAGTTTTTCTCTTTCTCAGAGGGAACTGATCAACCTAAAGGCACTTGCATTGGTCTACGAGCTTGGGATGAAAATTTGCATAGTTCCTGTGGTAGGGTAGGCTAGCTATCCTAGAGGGATTGCATAATTTTTTGGGCCAATAGGTGACTACCTCTTATAATTGTGCAATTTATGGGCTAAGCAACAATGTTGGGTCAGATTGCGTAGTTTTCTGGAGGAATATTGCTTGACTGCTCTACGCAATTCTGAAGCCCAGTAGGCTGCCAGGCTAATTTTGACAATTTCTAGAGGGAAGGTGGGTTCCCCTCTAGAACTTTTTAATTTTATGAGGGAATACGAATAGACTAATTTGCGCAATTCTTGAGCTCAATAGGTTAGCCAGTTGATTTGTGAAAGTTTTGGAGGGAAGGCTAGTTCCCCTCCAGAATTGCACAATTTTCTGGGGGAGCTGCTTGGCCAGTGCATGGTCTAAGTCTGAAAAGACAACCTCTGATGGGAGTGAAGAAAACTAACATGCACATTCTAAAAAGACACTAAGAAATAGTTGAAGCCTATATGCTTAACAGTGTAAGACATGCTTCTAAGGATGGCTGGTAGGGAGGCTCCAAGACGAAAGTAAGGAGAAATTTTGGAGGGTGTTTGTAGCCACTATCCCACTTGGAAACACACCGGTAGAATTCCATCTCTTTGAATATATCTTGTTTATGAAAAGAAAGTCTAACATCTCCCGAAGTATTGTTCAATTCTCTATTCATCTTGGTTTCTGCACTTGCTTGATTGTAAGATGCAACATCTATCAAGCCCTTGGTTTGTCAAAACACATTCCAAGCTAAGTCAACATAGTTGTTTCAATTGGGGATGAGGGGTATATTGGTTCACAAGTAATATGATCATCAGAGTTTTAGTTTCATCACTGGTGTTGCTCCACTACTAGTGGGCCTGCATAGTACCCCAATGGAGTCATGCAGAAACACAAGCATCGCTTTGCTGCCAGTGAGCCTAGTCAATACCTCAGCAAACTTAATTGCATCACCTCTCTGCAAAAGAAGCCTTTTGTCTTCTTTCACCTTATTTACTTTTAATTTTTTCAAAATTTTTTCGATTTTCATTTTTCATTTTTCATTTTTTGTAACTATGCATATCACTTATTCATTTCAAAGGTAGAATAGGGATCCCGACTTATTTAGAGGAGAAGAGGTTGTTCCTTTAGATAAGTAGCTTATATATACCTCTGACGTGCTTGCTAATGTTTTCCCCCTCACCTTACTGTACTTGATTAAGCTGACAAGGGTTAACCCAAAAACAACTGACTAGAGTAGGTGACACTAGTTAGTGTGCAAACATTGTGTTTTCACCAAGGTTCACTTTGAACAATACATATTTTCCATTGGTGTATCATGGACTGAATATAACAAGTTCTTCATATAGAGGCAAGATGACAGATAACCAAGTATTGATAATTGTACAAGTCCTCTTGTCTTTTCTTTTCTTGATTCAAGAGTCGCACATGGTCCATGCAAAACTAACCTATGAACACAAACAAGCAAACAAACTAGAAAACAAAGCAAAACGTAGAAGTAAACGTGTAAGCAAAGCGAGTAAGAAAACAAGAAGGAAAACAAATGAACAAAAAGCAAAAAATATTGCTACTCCTAAGCTAATGGTGTATGGGTCTACTCATGTGAATTAATAATTCTAGTGTAGCCACTGATGCATTGGTCAACCCATGTTGGTGAAGGCATGGTTCGCAAACAAGACAGTCGTGCGAACCAGCAAACAAGAAAGATATAACAATGAAGACAAACACACTCCAAGTTTAAAAGCATCCACATAACATAAGTGATTGAAAGCACATGGCATGCACTCTTTTGAGTTGCAATGGTGTTGTGCTACAATGTCTGCTGATGTTAAGTGTATTCATTCTCTTGACTATGAAATGTAAGCAAATGTGAGAAGGATAGACCACTTACATTGTGCAAGTGTGCTTGATGTGTAATATTCCTCTAATGTAAGGGCAATGGGGTTGTGTAGTCGAGTGAAGGAAGCATAATATGTGTGTGATATTGATCTTCAATGAATACAGATGAGTGATGAGGAGCCTCAAGTGTTTCAACAATTTCATGATCAGAAGTGAAATCGACATCAAGACACTGAGGACCTGACATAACCATCATCTCAGGCTGAAGTGCCTCAATAGTCTTGGGGGGTTTCAACTTTGTAGAAAGATAGATCATTGTATATCAGTGTCTTAGATATATTAACAATAGTTGAATCAATATCATGATCGAATGAAGAAGTAGAGAGATCATGACACTAAAGATCAGAAAATTCAGGATGTTTGTCAGCAGCCTCATGATTTGATGAATCACACAGAGGGGTAGATGAGAAGGAAGGATGCTCACCCTTGGCATTTCCAGAAAAAATATATGAAAAATCAAGTGGATGTTCAATGAATGATTGTTCCTCTCCATTGTCGAATGATGGGCTGACATACAGTGTGTCTTGTGAATGATCAACAATAGGTGCATTCCTGGATGGAGATACACATGAAAAATCATGGATGGTAGGATCATAAAGGTTTTCAGGAAAAGGCGAAGGAGGGATGAACAAACATGGATGGTCCTCTATTTCTGGTGGATGTTCAAGCTCCTAGTCATGCTCTTCATGAATGATAGTGCATGTTGTTTTTGCAAGACCAGCCTCATCGATGGCATGATCCTAATTCACAACAAGTGTAGAGTCCAAAATGGAAGAACACAAGACAATGTCATCTGGAGGATCATCCGAGCACGAAGATAGAGGTTGAGGTAAAAAATGCATGTGATAACCCAATGGATTCATAACCAAGATTGTACGAAAATTAGAAGGAGTGATGTCAAGAGGATGTGATGGTTGAACAGATGTGTGTGCATGCTCTCCTGCATCACTCTGTGATGGTGGAGCTATTTGATGAGGAGATGGCGGGCAGTCACTTGTGACAGTGACCATGTCTACTTATGATTTTGTAACTCCATCACTGAAGTATGCTAAGTGAGATTGATCTTGAAATTCTTCTTGGGATTGACTGATTTGTTAAGATAGTATTCAAATCTGTCCCAAAGATATGGAAATTTCATCTAGCTTTTTGGAGCTTCAAACTACAAATTACAGAAGTGCTGCCAAAAATCCATAGGTGATTCATGTTGGGCCTTTCGCTGTTGTAAGAATTTTTGTTCAAGAGGTTCTGGATCAAAATGATGGAAATTAGATTCAATGAGATCACACAATTTCTCAAGTGAGTGCACACTACCAGGAGGCAGAATGCAGCACCATCATTGTGGGGATTCACAAAGTGTATTTGTTATGAGTATACTAACCTCTTCTTCATAGAAATCGTCTGCACTATCAAGAAATGGATAGAAGTATTCTATGTACTCAGGCCAGGCTACTTCTCCTTCACCATCATACATGAATTTGGACAAGAGATCAAAAGGCTCCCTCATGATGTTGAGAGTTTTAGCATGCGAAATACATCATGGAGAGATGAATGTAATAGAATCTATGATACATGTGCAAAGGTTAAAAACATGATGAGAGGACACATATTGTCATCTGGATCTCCTTCTAGCATCAAAATTTTGATGTTTCTTGACCCGCCAACATGTCAAGGGATATCCCTAATAAGATGTCCCAACTAGACCTTAGACTGTTTGGTGTAGGAGTCCCAACAGTGGATCGTACGGTATCGCCTTGACTGGAGTTAGCCACAAAGGCAAATAAGATGTCCCTGTTGATAGAAAGGATGTGACATATGCAACAAGTCAAGGAAGGTACATGAACGGTTGTGTTAGGGCCTAAATCTTCCTTAGGCTGAGAAAGGCAAACTCTAGGGTAACATCAAACCACACTTAACTTGGTAGCTAGCCCTACCAGGTCGAGAGAGGGCTCTCTCCTTTTCAATCTCAATGAAATATGATCAATGAGGCTTGAGATGACTGATGTAAAGACTGATTTTAGGCTAGGTATGTGTTCAAAAAGAGTTTGATTGAATTTGATGATGTTTTGTTCGCTCAAATGTGAAAGGTAGATTTTGGTTTTGGGGAATGGGTTCAGTTTTGCAGAGATCTCTATGGGGCAAGGTAGGAAAATGACTTGGTACTTCAAATTGAGTGAGATGGAGAGCTTCTATGTTGGCATTATGATACATATGTTGTACTTGATGGCAACCCACTCATCTCAGATGATAAATTATAGTGCAACAAAGTTCACGCACTTTCATGAAGATAAAAGTTCACGCACTTTTATGCGGAGAAAAGTTTAATTCATGTGGAGAAAAAGTTCATGAACTTTTATGCGGAGAAAAGTTTATCTCATGTAAAAAAAAAGGTTCACGCACTTTTATGTGGAGAAAAATTTTATTTCATGTGGAGAAAATTTCACGCACTTTTATGTAGAGAAAAAGTTTATTTCATGTGGAGAAAACATTATTTCATGTGGACAAAATTTCACGCACTTTTATGTGGAGAAAAAGTTTATTTCATGTGGAGAAAACTTCACGCACTTTCATGGTTGGTTCATGGTATTGGTTCGATAGTTTTTTGATCCTATGGTTTTGGTCCATGGTATTGCATCCAAAAATGTTGATCCCAAGTATTGGGTTCATGGTATTGTGTTATTATGGTTTTGGACCGTGGTATTGTGAAAGGCCTAAGACTATAAAAGGGAAAGGAGATTGTTTGGCAAAGCCTCATCTGAATTGTTATTGAATATCTGATAAAGTGCTAGATCTGGAATACTGTGATTGGGTTATGGTGCAGATCTGGATTTGAATAAAGAAGGAACTTGAGCACAAGGAGAAGGATAAGTTCTATTGATGGGTCTTAATCTTTAAGCTTGAATGATAGCATTTTTTGTTCTGGGTTTAGATTTGGTGTGTGGTTACAGTTACTGTGATTTGGATACATCTGTCAGAGAAGTGTCTACTTGATTCAGTGCTAATTGGTGAAAAGGAGATTGTTTGATGCAGAAATTCTTGATGATTGATTGATGTTCGTGGATCCAGTCTGAAAATTTATGAAACGTGGTCCCTGGAAGAAAGAGAAGGTTGTAGCCTTCTATAGGCCAGCACCTACGTACTTGTATCTTGGCTAGTGCAAGAGCTAAGGGGGTTGTAGCTCCCTTCCAGGAGGGTCTAGAAAACGAGAGAGGGTTGTAGCTCTCTGCAGGTTGCAGCCTATGTACTGGTAAAGGACTGCACCAGTATAATTGTAAAAAGAAGTTTCTAATTGAAAGAAGATAGAGACATATTGCAGCAGGTGGTTTTCACCCACATTAGGTTTCCACCTTATATCATGGTGTTCATGTGTGTGGCTTATGTGTGATGATATGTTCTATTTTACTGCACTTGTTTACTGTTAATATGGTTGATAATGTTCTAATGCACTCATTAAGGATCAACTAACTGAATCATAAGAAGCTGTGGAAGTAGCATATATGAATCTGAAAATGGAAATGAAAAAGTTTTATTGATGTGATAATACTGATTCACCCCCCCTCTCAGTATTATTTCCAACAATTGGTATCAGAACAGGTCCTTCAGAAGAAACTTGATCGCTTGAAGGAAGATCTTTCATCATGAGCAATTACGAGAGGGAAGCATCAATCAGGCCACTGATTTTTGATGGGACAAACTTCATATACTGGAAGGTAAGAGTTACTACCTATCTTCAATCTCTTGGTACTGAATTCTGGGATATCATAGATACAGGGTATACTTTTCCATCAGCAACTCCTACAGATCCGGCTGAGAAGAATAAATATGAAACAAATGCAAAGGCAGTCAATACTCTTATAGGATGTCTATCTCAATCAGAATTCATGAAGGTTATGCAATTTAAATCCACAAAGGAAATATGAAACAAGATTGTTTTGAGCTATGAAGGAGATGATCAGGTAAAACAAGAAAAACTTCAAACCCTCAAGATTCAGTATGAAAGTCTCAATATGTATAATGATGAAAGCGTGGCTAATTATTTTCTTCATGTAGATGAGATTGTTAATTGTATGAAAAACTTGGGTGAATAAATAAAAGAGGCTGTTGTGGTTGAAAAAGTTCTAAGATCTTTGTCCTCTAGATTTGAATCTAAAGTTTCTGCTAGAGAAGAAAAGGAGAATCTACAAAACCTTAAAATGTCTCAGCTGCACGGAATTCTAACTGCTTATAAAATGAGGAAAGGAGGTCCGTTAGACAAGAGAGTAGCTGCCTTCAAGGCTTCAGGCAAAGGAGAGTACTATGAGTCAGGACACGTGTCAGAAGAAGAAGAAGAATCAAATTTTGTCAGAAATCTTCAACGGGTACTGGAAGATTCAGAGGTAAGTTACCTTTCAAACGTTTTGCTTATGGAAGAGTAGGTCACTATGCTGCCAAATGTCCTCATAAGGATAAGATTGACAAGGGGAAGGAACCTGTTAGATGGAACAAGAAACAGAATGCTAAGAAAAGTTATTACACTCATGAAGATAGGTGATGGACTATCAAATAGCAATGAAGATGAATGAGGTAATCACTATAAACTTTTAATGGCCTTTGAAGATGATGATTACATGAATGCTATATATGTGGATGGTTTTTATGAAGAGATTTCTAGACTCAAAACATGTTTAGAAAAAAAGAATGTGATCATTGATACCCTGCAATTTCAATTTGATGAAAAAGAAAAATTTCTTGAGAAGTTAGAATGTGAAATTGTTGGCCTTAGAAAAAAAATTGAGAAAACAAAGGCCCTTAATCTTAAATTTGTTAAAGGATCTAAAACTCTAGATGAGATTATCAATGTGCAGTGTTCCCCTCTAATCAAGACAGGTCTGGGGTATAATGGTGAAACATCTCAAGCTTCCACCTCCAAAAGTTATCTTGATGCAACAAGAAGGAGTGAGCAAAAGCCTAATAGGAATCATCAGGTAAATTAGGGACAATCTTCATCAAGAATGAACAAATACTATCAAGAAAATCGAGGGAAAGCTACCTTAAGGACAAATAGAAGCTACAACCAACCTCAGGTAAAATTTTCCCAATTTTCTTCAAGAATGGATGTCAATAGAAACTACAATCGGATGGATGATAGTCGTAGGAATTTCTTCAATGGCCAATGTTTCTCTTACCATAACTTTGGTCACAAAGCAACTGAATGTGTTGCCTATAAGACAATCATGACTAGAGGAGCTCAAAAACAAAGAAGTATGCCTGGAATCATGAAGAGGACCTATAACAACTTTTCCGCCCTTGAAAGTGACGTTGAATGTTCTATTTGTAATAATTTTGGTCATGAAGATTCTGAATGCAGGAGCAGGTTTTGGAAGGAACAAACCTCAAGTGGCAGAACATGGAGAAGGAAGGAACCGCAACCAGAAAGATGTGGGATAGCTTTATATTCAGAAGGACAGTAAAATCAATGTACATCGACAGCGGATGTTTGAAGCATATGACAGGTGATAAAGAAAAACTTGAATCATATACTTCTTTGGAAAAGGGAAAGAAAGTTTCTTTTGGAAATGATACCCCTGCAGCCATAAAAGGAAAAGGCACTGCTCAGTTGAAAGAAAAGGTCAAAGTTGGAAATGTTTTGTATGTTGATGGCTTGAAGCATAATCTATTGAGTGTCAGTTAGATGTGCGATAATCGAACCAAGGTAATATTTCGATCAGATGGGTGTAGTAATCGTGATCTTGATATAGGAAGAACAGTAATCAAAGGCAGAAGAACTCCAAATAATCTATACATATTTGAAAAAGGAGAACAACAATGTTATTTGAGCAAGAATGATGAACACTGGTTATGGCACCGGAGGTTGGGGCATCTAAGCTTTTCACAAATAAGGAAAGCATACAAATACCAGGCAGTTCGTGGTCTTCCAGACATCAAAATTCGAGACAACACCATATGCAAATCATGTCAGTTTGGGAAGCAAACCAGAACTAACTTCCCTGAGAAGGAAGGATCAGCCAGCAGGCCTCTTGAGCTAGTCCATACAGATGTTTAGGACAAGGTCACCTCGAGGAGAAGGATACTTTATATTATTCATTGACGACTTCTCCAAGATGGTTTGGTTAGGACTTATGAAGCACAAGGATGAAGCGTTCGAAAAATTCCAATCCTTCAAAGCCTTGGTTGAAAAATGAATCAGATTACAAAATTAAGTGCCTCAGGTCCGACAGAGGTGGGGAGTTTACCTCAAATGAATTTTTCGATTTCTGTGAAGAACATGGAATAAGAAGGGAATTCTCTACAGCTAGGACTCCTCACCAAAATGGAGTGGTGGAAAGGATGAACATAACAGTCCAACAAATGGCTCGTGCTATGCTTGATGAGTCTGGAACTCCGGCAACCTTCTGGGGTGAAGCTGCATATGTCGTCGTTGTTATTCTTAACAAAACAAATGTTCGAGTAAACAACACTCAAACTCCGCATGAGCTTTGGTATGGTGAGACTCCTTCGGTAAAGCATTTCAAAATTTTTGGGAGCAAATGCTATATTAATAATACTGATGAACAACTTGGAAAACTTGAACCCAGAGCAGATAAAGGCATTCTCCTTGGTTATTCTCCCTACAGCAAAGCATATAAGTGTTATAATAAAAGACTTGGAAGAATTGTCGACAGCATTGATGTAGTGGTTGATGAAAAAGGATACATCCCTAGGCAAGTAAATCATGAAGATATCAAAGAGGATGAAGACTACTCTCCAAATCAGACAGATGATGAAGAAGAACCTCAAGAGGAACCAGAGGAACAGATAAGGATAGAATAAAGGACTCCATCTAGGCACGTTCAGAAGAATCATCCAAAATCTCAGATTTTGGGGCAGAAAGAAGCAGGTGTACAAACTAGAAGAACAATTGCAGAAGCCTCAAGCTATTTGGCATTGCTCTCCTCCACTGAGCCACATGATGTAAAATAGGCATGTAAAGATGAATGTTAGATCAAGGCAATGGATGAAGAACTTGAGCAGATTGAAAAGAACAACACTTGGGAGTTGGTTCCTAGACCAAAAGATAAGAATGTCATAGGGACAAAATGGATCTT